>CALNXK010000189.1:285000-370000 GCA_942486035.1 Porites lobata
AAATAAAGGATAGTGTCGATTTTTCTTGCTGTTCAATCTTACAAACAAAATAGTCACAAGACTCCTCCTCCCAATTATCTTGACGTAATTTCGAGAGTTATAGTTTGTTTCAAGAAGGAGTTGTTTGCTCGTCCTCTCGGCAGACCACGGAGGGAGCAATATCTCCGTCTCAGAAAACAAGTGAGGATCGAAATATACAAACAAGACATTCGACAGTGTCGCCTAATGCCTTACACTTGTGTTAAGCATTCGACAAGTGACTCTCCAGTGACTACAAAGTGAGAAAAGCTATTTATATCTTTCTTTTGATATCTATCGCGCTAAGCAACCACAAACCTCTTCGTTTCTGACTTGATTTTCTTTTGCTTGAATTGCTTTTTCTACTGTTTTATTTTTGTTACTTTCTCTTTTAGATTATGTAACGAATAATTTTACATTTTTCACTATGCTTCAGGTACTAAAAGAGGTTATTGAGCAGCGCACCAAGGTGGTTGAAGAAGCCATTGCAGCTAATTCAGTTCATCTTCAGAATCGTATACGAGAGTTAGAAAGACAGAACAGGGAACTGCGGTGGAGTGCAAGGAAACTTTCTGATGCTTTTAAGAATTATGTCGCTAAAAATGAAAAGGTAAACCTGCTGCGACATAAATGACTCAAATACCTGAAGTCCGACACCTGGAAACTAAGTTTTTTTTCCTCTCTCTTTTCAGAAGAAAAAAGCTAAGACGTCTTGTGGTATCCAAGTTAACATTGAAACGGTAAAGGTATGTTTTCTACAAAACAGCAAACAAAACAACAAAACTTAAACCGTTGAGTACACATTTAATTGACCGATATGGAGTTTTTGTTTGACTGTGTCAAGCCTCTTGACGCTTGATTGCGATTTATTTCCTAATTGCAGAACCCTGAAATTGAAGAACCTTTTAGTCGGGTTATATCACCATCTCGCGATCCAGACACCTTGGTTGTGAAAGCTCCAGTATCTACTATCGAAGACGTGGTGAGTCCAAGAGTTCCTTCCTTGACGACAGCTGCTTCTTCCGCTGTAACGAACTTTACCCTCGCGTCAAGAGTAGCTCCTCAACAGTCGTCTCCTCAGGTAAGGCCAAGCCTTACGTCCCTGGCACAGCCAATAAATTCAATGGTATCGGAAGAGACTACGGTAGTCTTCACGGTATCGCCTCGGCCGTCAGAGGCTCACGCTACCCAACAGGGAAATAAGGTACCAGAGGGTGAAAGAAGATTACTTGAAACAAGATATACACAACTTGGACAAGCAGTAAAAAACCCATACCCGCAACCTCAACCACTTGTGCAGACAGAGTCACCCACTAGGGTAGCATCTCCCATTCAGTCACGTTCTCAAACAAAACCCAACTTAGACAGGATCAATAAAAGTCAAGTGTTCGTAACCCAAGCAAGATCACTCTTGCAGCAACAGCGTGACTTACCACACACGTCAAAACCACTAGCACCGCAGCGTGTTATTATTCCATCTGAAACAACTGCTTCCCTGTTACAACAATTACAACGTCAACAGCAGCTTCAGCAACAGCAACATTATCAACAAATGCAAAATCGGCAACTTTCCCCGCAGTCAGCACCCTGTGCACGCCAGCCAGACCCTTCGCCACAGCCAATACAAAGACATTCAGTCGCACCTACTCCTATTGTGCCTCCTTCTTTGGTTAGTGCGAAACCCAGAAATCCCAACAATGGCCACCAAACTGCTGTTTCTTATTCTACGACTTCGGAACAAATTTCTATAAGGAACCCTAGCAATCAGCGGTCAAACCTGGTCAACTCAAACACCCCAGTCTGCGAAAAGTTAAATCAACCTGTAAATCGTTCTTGTGGCAACTCGCCCGGCTCACCCCTTCTGGCAAGTACCAGGGCCCACGTTGGTAAAACCTCAGAAAGGAGAGAGATCACTGCAGCCGTAAGAATTGCTCTGAATGCCAATTACCAGAAAGAATCCATTGTCACTCCAGATTATTCCTCTCGAAATCACAATCGTTTCGACATTGCTCATGGCTCAACTGGAATTCGACGAGAAGTTCCTGGGGGAGCGTCCTCTACAACGGTATCAACCTATAATCAGTTTCAACCTGATATCCAAAGTATGCAGAAAAGCGGCGTTTTGGTGCGTGCTCGAAAAATGCACTTGGACAAGAAAAGCTTTCTACCATCTGGCTACAGAATAGCACTGCCCTCGCCTGAGTATTTGCTTCAGCAACAACAATTGCAATTCGAGAGTACCTCTCAGCATCCAAAAGCCAATCAGGAGTCCCAGATGCAATCTTTCCAAAGTAGGTCACCAAACAGACTAGAAGAACGCCCTAGTCAGCCAACACAAATAATAACCACAAGACAAACCCCAGCAGTACAGTCCCATCACCAAGCCGCTACTCGGTCTGGGTATCAACCGATTCTCACCGTGCCAGAAAAAAGGCCACCCCAAGCATACCGTAAGCAAAACCAACAGACTCAGACCTCTAGAAGTCATTTTCTGCCAAACGCAACTCAGGAAAAACATCAAGAACATTCACTGACGAGTGAAGCCACAAACGGCGATGTGACCCTACAGTCTCTACACAGGCCCCCTATCCAGTCCCCTGGCATTTCCTCAAGCGATCTTCTTAATGAGAGACATTCTCAAGTTGCACAAAGACCAGCTACCGAAAATGCGACAGCATCAAGCGTTCCAACGAACGCAAAGCAAGGCACGGTGAACCAAGGAGTTGTACAAAAGTCAATGCCTAAGCCGTCAGCGTCTATTGCCGTGATGGGCAGTAGCATTGTACTTTCGTGGAACATGGAATATGACGAAGCAGAGATTAACGTTGACAATTACGAACTATTTGCGTGTCAGGATCTTACTGAAACAGACGGGCAACCAATCAAGTGGAAGAAGATTGGAATTGTGAAGTCACTTCCGCTTCCCATGGCGTGTACCTTGACACAATTTTCCTCCGGTAGCAAATATTTTTTCTCTGTACGTGCAGTTGACGAATATGAGCGGGCGGGACCCTTTAGTGATCCTTGTACAGTTTCACTTAATTCTTCGTAAATGACATTTCTTAATCTCTGATAGAAATAACCTTAGTTGAAGTAAGAGTAGTGAACGCTATCCAAAAACGCTCAATATTGGAAGGACGTGGAACTTATCCTTTAAACGTTCAGAGGTTACGCTTCCTTTGCCGCGCTGTTGCCTATCGCAAGGTCCTTTTTGTCTTTGCAAAAATTCTGTGTAGCGTGATATAGATGATTGCAAAAAATGCATTTAATCTACAAAATAACAACCCGTTCAAAAAGCTGTTTTTGTTGTGGAACAAATTTCCGCACTTCTTTTTTTGCTGCTGAATTACTCTTCTTCTATACAACTTTGTTTTGTTTGTTTACGAAATTGTTGTTTTTTGTTGTCATAAACGACCCTCTGTACGGACAAGAATTCGAAAGACCATAAACGTTTAAAGCTGTCAAAATCTTTTATTTCATTTAAAAGCCCATATTCATGGTCTTGAAAGCTGGGCTGAACTATCTATGTCTAGGAAATCGGCAATTTGATTTGAAAAGGCAAAAGACAAAGTGAAAATAAAGAAAGACAATTGCATAGCATATAGTAACGTTCTCGTCTTAAATCTGAGCTAGCTGTCTAGCTGTGTAAATTCTTAGAGATCTCTTAATTATGTAATATTTGGGACGAAGTCGTTTGTGAGCGAATACTGATTGAGACGTTTTAAATTTGTCGTAATCCATTAACCGATAAAAATGTTTTCTGTTGCCTTGACACTTAGCGCGCGAAAAATTAATCTGGAAGGTGAAGTTCAAGTTCTATTTATGCTCTTCATCGCGTTTGCGCCACGTTATAAACGAGCTTAAGCAAAGACGGTTTGAGCGACGTGCGTCAACTGGAAATGGACTTTTTTGCATTCTTGGGCAGTGGTTTTGCCCAACTTGTCAGGCAAATCTACTCCAGAAGAGTAAAGACGGGTAGCAATACAAAATTGGTAGCTTCAAGGCATATTAGAAGAGGAAAGGCATTACTTCCGGTTGACGTCCGTCACTCCAAAAAGTCTCTGCTTCAGCTCTGTTATTATTAGGTTGTCAGTAAAACGCCGCGCAAGATGGGAGTTAATTTTTGTTGTTTTTTAATATATGGTTTGTTCAGGAGAAAAACAGGATAAAACAAACGAAAACACCCCGACCCCGAGTCGACGTTTTAGGTCACGCTTTAATTGAACCTTAACGTTTGGCGCAGTACGCATACAAAAAAATCGCAGCTTTAGAGATTTGTCGTCATATATGGTTTAAAATATTTACTACAGGTATTCTTTTGCTTGGTATTTTAAATCTTGAGACAAAATGATCAGGTACGTTCGTCACGTTCTGCTTTATTTTATGACATGTTAATATATTTATATGAAAACTAAGTTGTATTTAGATAGTATATTTATACAATTTGTAAATAAACGAGAACGAAGCCAAAGTAATGAATTTGCCCATTTATTTAGTTATTATTTATTCACTGCCATTGGTAAAAAACTACCGTCCTTTTTTATTTGGGCTTGCACAAACTTTTGAAAATAGAGAGAAAGAAAGAAGGAAGAAAAGAAGCACGTTAAGACGGAGGGAAGGGAGCAAAGAAAACAATCAGTCTGATCCTACCTAGTGATCAACCAGTTACCAAACGAAATCAATCTTCCGCTTTAACAAACTCAGCGCAAAACAATCGGCAGAATAGCATAAAATGTTTTGTATAGAAGAAATGCAAATCTTCCAATTTGTACCTTGTTGCCATACTTGGAGGAGAACATACGCCTGCCAGATTTATGTCGTTCCCCTTCAAATTAAATTTAGCAATTTCAGTATGGTTTAACCAGCAACAAGCCTAATTTTACGCAAGGAAGAAAAAAATACTTATTATAAGCTTTTCTCGAATAGATTTAGTGAAATGAGGATGTCGCTAAATTGGCCTACTAAGGCGAGTCCGTTCTGTTTGCACGAACTTCGTGTACGTGCGATGGACTGCACCGGGGCGAAAAGCTATTTTCAAGACGTATTGCTGGTTTTTTACCGTCTCTTCAATTAAGAAATGGTAAACGTGCAGCGTACAACCATGGAGTTAAGGATGCACGCGGGAGGTTTCTAAGCACGAACGAAGCATAAGGGTCGCACGAGGCGATAGCCGAGTGCGACTCTAGCTTCTTGAGTGCTTAGCAAACCTCCCAAGTGCATCCATTATTCCATGGTTGTACAGCTGCAACGTTTACCATTTCTTTTATAACATAATCAAAAGAGAAAAACATTATTTTCCATTTGCCTTCGGAGTCATCGGTACGAGTTCATGTATGCTGCCATCTGCCCGCGTGTAAACAAATCATGGTCTATGTTTTTCAAAAACTCGCCTTTGAGTTTTTCTTTCGCTGAATCAACCGTTCTTCGTCTTCAGGTAAATTGCAAAACGTTTTTCGTTGTTATTCTGAATGGCATCTGTCTACTTGCTCTTAATATTAGGGTAAAAACTTTGAGGGAAAACTATAGCTGCAACTATAAACACCAACTAAAAAGACTAAAAAAATTAGCTAAAACTAAATAAATGAAATAATTATCAAGCTTGTTTATGTGACATTTTTGAAATAAACGTAAAGTAGAAATGAGAAAATTTGACTATAATTTCTTTAGAATAACAGGTAACACTAATTTTAAAAAGAAATTAACTAGCTTTGTATCGAAATCTGTTCGAGGAAATCCAGCTATGAAAGTCAAAGTTGCAAAGTTTTTCGACCGTTCTCTGAACGACTGTTATGAATGAACACTGAGGAACAAAATAATACACGTAGAAGTTATTTTTTGAAAAATTTATTTGAAAATCCAAATGTTTCTGTACTCAAATGAAATTCGCTTATTCCAGCGTAATGTGCCCGTTTAAACTCAACTAAAATTTTTAATCGATGCGGTGACAACTTCACAACAAAGCTGTCTCGAATTTGAGCGTGTTTTCTAAAATATTTGCTTGAATTTAACATCAGCTTGACCAAAAAGTCAGTAACACAATGCTAATTGATAAATTTACATTTCAAACAGACTTTCTCTTCTATAAAAAAAACATACAAAACGTACCTTAAATCTTCGCTCGCTCGATTTTCCTTCAGCCCATTCTGGCCGCGAGGAAAACAGTGATTAATTCATCCAGGGCAAATTTGTCGCTTGATCTTTTGTCTTTTTTCCTTCAAAACGACAGCTTAGTATTTTCCTCAACTTCCACTTTTCATCTGTCCATTTCATCGGTGTATTTTACCGTCACCCACGGGCAAATGGTAGTGGCTAACTGACCAATCAGCGCGAGCGATTTACTTTTGTTATGTTATAAATAGACCTTATTCACGATACCCGCCATCTTTGCACGCGCTTTGGGACTGATGGGATAAAAGCAATGTCACGTGGTATTTCAGGGAGCATGCAAGTGATAACATTTGCCAATGCGAGTAATCGCGGTCGAGTTTCTTTATTCTCTTTAAACGTGTCGAGGCGACAACTTTATAGACCCTTTATAGTCATGCGTTACGACAAGGCCTGCTTCAGTATTGCTCGCTGTGAGGACATTTGCCGTCGCTTGTATACATCCAAAAAAGCAACAATGATCGCTTCCATCCATAATTTCCCATAGCATTGTCTTTTGACCGTACAAACTTTGCCAGCGGAAAATGTTTTATTACGGCAGCAAAACGGGAAATCCCAAGCCGGCACGGTAAGCCCATCCTGTCCATTCGAGAAGCCAATCAGAACACAGCATCCACTTCGACTTGCCCGCTTGTGAAGCTAGCCATATCGTAAAGGCACTTACTCTCAGTACCGAAGGTATCCGCACTAACTTGTGTTGCTTGAATTGAAGAATATGCACAGTATGAACAGAGTCATCATAGCCCCTTAACGAAATGATCTGAGTTTCACAAATGTGTAATTAAAATATTAGAATGGTTTAGGGCATCCCTAAGGTGACTCAAAACACTGAGGGCAATGTGTTACAGCAAAGAAGCGTCGGATTTGAATTGGCATTTACCAGCAAGCGATGTCCTATACCCAGACTCGCTAACCCAAAGAATGGTGGTTGCTATTAATCCACAGGAAGCGCGGTACATAAACATAAATTATAAGTATTGACTGTTCCATTAATCAACAAAATATTTCCCGCCTTAACTAATCAAACAATTTGTCTGTGTGCTCGCTTGATCAAATCCTGGAACCGGGGTTTAGTGTGACGTAATAAATCAAATGCGGGTGACACATCCCACCTGTTGAAAGACTCTATCGAAATTTCCTTCGTTCCTCCGATTTTTTCGACTCGAAATATCTGACTTGAAATCAGCTATAAATCCGTACAAAGTCCATGGATTTTTCATTATCGCTTCAGGCGTTGGTTTAGAGTCGGTTTTATTTTTTTTGAGATTATTTTCTCAAGGGTTGCCAGAAGAAGTCAAGTTTACTCCAGAAACATAACGACTGATCGAGGTAAGTTATCAGTTGTGTAAACTAAATTTCTGAGGAAAACGTTCTATTTTACTTTGTGGTAAACAAGTGTATGAAGATTTAGATCTTATGCTCTTCCATTATCTTTAAACCAAGTTAAGAAAATTTCATCTAAGGGCTGTTCAATGCGTCGTCAATCTAAAAAACCTAAATCTACCTTCATTCGTTAATTATCAAATAACAGAACTTACGACTCTGATCGTTGTGAACAGACATCCTTACTATTCAGTAGTTAGTGGTATACATGAGTGGCCTTATTGGCGTTTAATATTCTTCAGGAAAACTACTCTAGCTAGTTATTGGGTTCATTAAGTTAGACCAGAACACTGCATGCCATAGGGAATATTTCTAATACGACACAAGATTTGTTAGACGAAGTTCCTAAACAAATTGATTGCAATTAACTGTCTTCAATGACTCTTGTCAGCGTGAAAGGTGTATTTGGTCTTTAGTCTTGGTTCCTTTCGTCTCACTTATATAATATATATAAATTCTAAGGCGAGCCGGAGTTCCATGTTTTTATATTTTCCTCGGGAAACAATATTTGATTTGTAGTAGTTTACCGAAATTGAATTTTTAAATGATCCCCAGCTATAAGTAGCGGCATAAAGACTGTTTTAACAGTCTTTAAGCTGCCACTTATAGTCGAAGAGTGTTCTTGTTAATTTTGCTCAATTGCATTCTATCGCATACGATTATATGGACAATATGATCAAAGGAATATTTATATTTTTGTGAAGTCATATTTATAACCTCAGATTTATTTTTTTGTCATATTAGATAGCAGTATTTTAATGTTGAGATTTATAACGTCTGAGCTAGAAACTGACCAATGGCCCATGATCCTTACTAGTAAACTTATTTCATTCTTTTTCCACTGCGAAAACATACATTTAACTTGATCATTGATCCGTGACTTTACTGATATCGTGTACGTGATAAATTTTATTGTTATTCACAATATATTAATTTTATCGTTAGTCAACACTATAACAATGTCATGATTTTATAAACGGCTAGGTGAAACAGTTCCTAGTTATTGCTCTTAGTTTCATCATGTCATAAAATAATCACTATTGAATCAGTCCTTTATCACTGGCTGCTCAGCTAACGGAGAGAGTTATAAGCAACCTGGCAAAAATTTAACGGTCTTACTCCCAAGCCGCTTCACTCCCTTTATCACTGGCTTAGGTCGGGAGAGACTTGAAAGATCACTTTACTCCCTTGCCGCTTTACTCCTTTTATCACTTTCTAAACGCGATTATGACCAACTTCTTGATCCTTTCCTCTACCATTCAAGTGGGGCTGTAAGTATTGGCTTTTCTGACTAAGCAGCAGTTGATGCGCCAAGCGTTGCTAACTAATCTTACAAGTCTATTACTGTAGGAAAGAAAATGGCTTTTAACTTTAACCCGCTACGCGTCACTTTTACAAAGGGAATGTTTGTCTGTTTTTTTGGCCGCATCACCTTTAGGGTCATTGAGTGAGCTTGAGCTATATACCAGAATAATGTGGTGTCTTATTGCTCAGAGATAGTAACTTTAGAAGCATAACAAATATCGTTCTATTTTGCATTGGGATTTTGCGCCATTGGAATGACGTTATAATTGGGTTTTCTTTTATTTCCTTCCATTTACAGCAAGCGTGTTTGTTGCGTGGAAAGGGAAGTGATGAGGCTCCTCTTTCTTATTTCACTAACTAATGTTATCTCATTGGTTTATTCTGGTAAGTGCCAAATACCCCGGATACAATATTCTTTTCTCTACCGGATGTAGGCCACTCTATCAAGCAAACTCAAAAATTGCTTTCAAAAATTGCTTCACATGAAAAGTCATAACATCGTCTTACATTGACCAACATGAAGTTTTACTTTTTTCAGCTCCATTGGACAAGAGGATTGCAAGAGGTAAATACATGACAGAAGTCAACAGTTATCATACACATTGATTATTTAGCGAGCACTCACTTGCACAACCAGCTTCTTTCCAAAACGTGTGCCAAAAAATAAAAGGGCAGTTGATGACTTTGATCACTCTGACGTTCTTACTTTTGTAAAATTATTCTCTGTACAAACAAGAAGGAAGTTTTAATTTCTTTTAAAAAGAAATACAACCGAACACATTTTGGACAAAACAGGGGAACCATCGACGCCCAATCCAACCCACTGAGTTTCAACAGAGCCAGTTTGCAATGCTTTCTCAACGACCTTACGGAAGAGTTCTGAATTTCCCACAAACAAGCCAAAATGGGCATGACACTTTTACATTTTACCTAACTAATCATCAGAAAATTTATTCATTTCAGAGCCTTCGATAAGATTTAATAAAAGACAAGTTGCAGCTCAAGGTACACTGTATGATTCAAAGTTTTCGATAGTTTCCCTTACTCGAGCTTATATATTCTTAACTATTTATCTGGAATTATTTTCTTTTAGAGTTTTCTCTGGTTTTCCCTTTAACAGTCAGAAAATCAGTCATGGTTTTCCATCCTAAATAAAGACAGTTCCCAGTAGGGAATGAATTCGGCTTCTTTTTTTTCGTAAAATTCCACGTTTTAAACTTTACCTTTTTAAATTAAATATAAAATTTTGTTTTCAGGATACCCCGGTTATATACCTTCTTCGTGGCAGCATCTTTCATCTCAAAATGCTGCACTACAAACTGGCTCCATAACGTGGAGTAAGTTGATATTTTCTCTTAAAGAGTTAGCTCTGATTAAAAGAAGGGTTAAAAAATAAACTGTTTTTCGATTCGTACGGAATTCGTTCGCTTTAAGCTCTTACCATTCAGAGCACATTCGCACCCTTTTTTTCACGTTTTAGCACAATATAACTACCCGATGGAATAGGTCAGATAGTATAGAGTTCATGTTTAAAGTTATCTTATAATGATGGCGGGATTTAATAAAAGCAAAGAGTGAACTGATCGATGGTTTTTTTTGGCGATTTGTTAAATAGAAAACTCAAACATAGTTGGTTGGGACAGACGATCTGGGACACTTTCAAAAGCGCCAGGCGGACAACAGCAACCAGCAACCTATGCAAGTGTTCAAGTTGCCCCAGCACAAGCCAGCTCTACATCGACAAAAGCACTCCTGTCCTCTGCCGAGAAAAGTAGTTCTGTGGCGTCCGCTGCATCCCCACAACAGTGGTCAGCCAGTTATCCTCCCACACCAGCACTATCAAAAACCCCCAACGAAACAAACAATTCTTTATTGTCAGGGTCATCCACACTTTATTCACACTTCAATCGCAATCAACCACAAATAGCCGCAGGCCAATCAGAACCAAAAACGGATGATAGTTATCCTGTGTACTACGTGTCCAGTCCTGAAGAAACAAACAAACAGCAACAGTCCTCCCAGAGTTATTCCAACCCAAAAACTAGTCAATCTGCACTCCAACAGCAATCAAACTCAAATGGCTTGGTAGAACCAGGTCCATCAAAGGGTGATAGCTATCCTGTGTATTATGTATCCAATCCTGAAGAAACAAACAGACAACAACAGTCTTCGCAGAGTATTTCCAACTCAAGTACTAGTCAATCGACATTCCAACAGCATTCAAACTCGAATAGCGTAGAAGATCCAGGCCCATCAAAAAGTGATAGCTATCCTGTATACTACGTTTCCAACCCTGAAGAACCTAATACACAGCCACAACCTTCTCAGAGAATTTTCAATTCAAAAGCTAATCAATCAATTGCATCTTCATCACCTTCACAAAGTGGCAAAGACAATGGGTATCCAGTATACTATGTTAAGGACAATGAAAAGAATGAGGAACGAAGGCTAAAAGCCAATTCAATTATAAAAACATTGTCATTGCCTACTAACTCAACAAATAATTCGGCTACAAATAGTCATGGTCACCACTATCCTGTCTATTACGTAAGCACTTATAACAAGGAAGCGGAGGCTCCAGAGGCTCCAGAGGCTCCAGAGGCTCCAAAAGCCACTGATAGTAACTCGTTTGTACCTGGAAGTCCATCTGTATCTGAACAAGGAGGTAAAGCTCCCTTATATAACGTAGGAGATTCAAATGTAGGCTCCAATAACTTGGGTCAAGAATCTAAAACCAAACCAGCCGCTGACTCCCCCGTAACTTACAAAATAATCAACAGTTCATCAACGTCTCAAGATACCACGAAATCGAAAAACAAGGGTATTCAATCCGCCACCCTATCAGCTGCATCTGTAACAGAATCATCTTCTTTTCAACCACCATCTCAACCAGAAGCCGCCTTAAACAGTCACCCTAGTAATCCATCACCGCCTAGTTCGCAGCATCAGGGTTATAGTAATTATGGCAGTCCTGAGTATCCATCACCACAAACCGCTTACCAAACTTACGGTGCATCCTCTCCAACTGCAAACTGGGCTTCTCAATCAGCATCAAGCTATAATGGTCACCCTGCCTACCGGCCTCCTGCTGTTCCGTCATCAGACCAATCGGCTCCAAGCAGCTCATATTATGCCGCAGCTCCTGCTCCATCGTCTTCTTTGTCTCCATCGTCATATGGAGTCTCCACTGTAGCGTCTTCCTCACGAGCACAATCTTCTGAAACCCAACAGGTATTTAGCCCCTACTCACCGACGAACGCTCCTATACCTTCACCAGCCCCAGCTCCAAGCTCATCACCGTATTCAATCTCTGACGTATCCTCATCTTCTTCATTCTCATCTGGTTTCCAATCGACCTTAACTTACAAGAATCATCAGAGTCACTCTGTCCAAGTCTCCAACACCAGTTACAAACAGATTAGTTCAAGTGAAAATGGCAATTCACATCCGACTGACGCCGATTTTGCAAGTTCGTCTTTGCCCGTACTTCAAGCAGAGTACGAAAATTCGTCATACATCATTGCAACACCTCCTGATAAAGACACCGTCTTGTTTCTTCCTTCATCTTCGTTTCCATCATCTCTTGATGCGGACCAAGATGAAAATTCTTTACGTACAAGTTCTTCAGTAGACTCAGAAAGTTCTCCCGCGCATAAAAATACAACGTACTCCTCTCATGCCGCCGTTTCAGTTAAAACAAAGTCTACAAACAAGATGTTACAACCTCAAAATAACACCGCAATTACAGGTCAAGCCGTGGACAACAGCAGTGTGGCTTTGTCATCTCCTGAGAGCCCCACTGGAATAGAAGAAGCAGCAAATTTTCCAATTATAAGGATTCCCGAAAACGTCACAATGCCTGGATGGAAGCTTGAAGATGTCACCATCACTAATGCAACGTTCTTGTCCAACTCTTCCATGGAGCTACCACCCATAAATAAGGTGGGAAATCAAGTCGGTTCAACCACTTCAACAACACAGTCGTCACCTTCTAGAACTTCGCCAATAGTCACATTACCGTCCGCCGCTTCATCATCAAACAGCAAGACTGCGTCAAGTGACACGTTTAATATCCCTTTGGGACCCTTACTGGACTCACTTGCTGCTACAACGCAGCCTGGAATGACGAAACCTCCCCGGTCACGGTTTTTAACTACACCTTCGCCAAAGCGTGCACCCTACACAGCGACGAAGAAACCACAAGTTGCCTTTCATCCCACTACTAAGCCTGCAGGAAAGAAAAAGGAATGGGGCTTTGGAGACAAGTATTTAGGTGAGCAATAAATCATATTCATTGATTTTAAGGGGGCAGTCTGGTTAAAAGCATTGTTTTTTGTTTTTGTTTTTGTGTTTGTTTCTCTTTTTCTACCCTTTTTCGTTTTAGCCAAGATTTCATTCAATCAAAAAACGACTCCATTACCTTGGAGTCCTTGGTTTAATAACTTTTTGACAACTTTTGGAAGATAAATATTTAAATGTTTCTAATGTATAAAAATTAAGGGGGGATGTTTAAAATGTTGAAACATTGGAAAATAGTGAATTTGGGGGTTGTTAAAAACTTAAACTACAAATATGAAGTGAATAATTAGTGGACAAATACCAGATAGTCCACCACCACAGCAGAGTGCCTCTGAGCCTTTTCGCGAACTAACTGGTTTACGTGTATACCTTTTCTTCCCTAATTTATTTCATTCCCAAATCAACATCATTTTCGCTAAAAAATAACCTGGCTGCCCCCCTTAATACTCATTCTCACAGAAATAAAGTCATATTTACTTCCCGTGTAGTGCTAAGCACACTTTGCTTCTGTCACCTCCAGAGATGTTATTGCGGAATGTCGAACCGACCCGGGTGTAACAACTGTACGTTTCAAATATTCGGGAAAAGCCTGAATATACAATGCTTTTCTTGCCTCTCATGTTCCACTGCGACATACTGCCGTTGTTAACAACTTTTTGTCTTTATCACAGCCTCGCAAAACCAACGTGCACGTCACAGGAACGTTATCTTTGATGGTATCGCTGGTGATAGTCAATGTAAGTGATTCGAAGTCCAAATTTGTTATGATTTTAAACAGATTATAATGTTATTTAACAAATTTGTTTTTAGTTAGAGCTGGCTCTGTTTTGTGTTTTTCCATTGCTAGTTAGTATAAGTTGACAATCTTCATTCTTGCGTTGATTTCAGTCCTCTTCCGCCCATTGGTTTAATTTTTTAGAAGATACCTGCAGGCTTTCCTCACAAGTATATTTTCACGCCTTTTGATCAGTAATACCTTCATGGTCCCTTTCTCCTTAATAATCGCTCTTTCTTCAGTTAGGGTAACAAAGAAACTAATTATTTTCGTTTCTTTATGATAGCTTTCAGCAATTATCAAGTTTTGAGTCAACAAGAGGTCTTCTTTCCGAACAGTGGACGAAGAAGACGAAGCATCACATGAACTGCTCCTCTTCCGAATAGCTACTTTAAAACATGGACATACAACGAAGTTTGGTGTGAAAAAATTGCCATTAATTTAGCCTTCGATAATAACCAGATATTCATATTGAATTTGTTTTTTGTAAATATGGCGAGACAGTATTGAAGTGGTCACACTTTTGGGCTCCGTGCTCTCAGTGTAAGGTGTAGATTGCATATAGCAGTGGCAGACGAATTCCGACGTACGATGCGAGGGAAAACTGCTCCGAATACATACATGAGCAGGGTGTATCAACAATGACATGGATGTACTGGACCTTAAGTCATAATGTACAGGATATATTACAATGCTTATTTTCGGATTGTGTTTTGTTCTAAGAGTAAAACACGCTCCACAGCGAACTAAGCCCATCAAAAAGAGATTTTCAGCGGTTTTAGACATAATAATTTCAGATCGAAGAAAACGTATCTTGAGACTCTTGGAATTATAGCTTTTTTCTTATTAGCCTATGGACTTGGTAAATAATAATGTAAACACAACAGAATCATTCTTTTGACGCTAACTGTTACGGAGGAAGGGACATAGACCCCGGTGGTAAGGTCTATCATCCAACTCCCGGCTTTACTTAAATAGGAGTCTAAATTTAAATATAAAAAAAGAAAGAGTCAGTAGTTTCTGTTCTATTACCCTCAAATCTTTATTGCTAAAATTTTTAATGATTAAAATACAATGACTACCCGAATTATGCCAATTCCAATGAGTAGTTTTTAAGAAACTTTTTCTTTTGTTTCCATCCTTTACAGTGAAAATCGCCACACCGGCTATCAGACATTTTCTAACTCTACGCACGCGTGACACTTGAGCGCGCATTTAGATAAAGCGGTGTGGTGAGGGCGGCCAAAATATGGCTATTCACGGTACCTTCGCCACAATTTTTCAGCTTTTACTGATATATTGTGGCAAACCCCAGCACCTGACAGAATCAATGCCAATTCTGACCATAAAAATACATTATCAAAATTCACTGACAGTTGAAGAAAATTGTTCAAAGGTAATCTTCTTATGATAGATAACTTTTGATAAAATTAATTATGATTACTCAGTACAGAAATAACAAAACAATTTTTTTATTTATTCCTTCCCAATGTCATAGGTTACTTATATACAGTATTAAACGTTTCAGCGGCTCAGCAACAGCATTTTGAGCAGAGTCGGAGCTTCTTTTTCAATGTCTGCCTGCAAGAAATAAATAATCCTGTAAAAAAGATTTTTTTTCAGCCTGTGGCACAGGCGGGTCGGACGAAAAAATCCACCCGCAGCAGCTGTCGAACCTATAATCTTCTTGCTACTACCACTCAGCTAAAGGAGACTCGTTGGAGCGAAGGCCTCTAAAGTTAGTTGGACAAGATCAGTGTCGTGAGAGAGTACATAACGTGTGAAACACTGCTCCCGATACTTCCATTAAAATTTTCATTTCAAACAAACGGATTCCTAGTGAAATCAAGTAGATTCCAGCAGAGCATTATCCAATAACGCTAGAAGATGAGTAGCAAATCGTTGCGAAAAAATGAAAGGGAGAAAACTGCTGCTTTGTCTGTGCTCCTAGGTAGAATGCGGGAAAGATCTATTCCAGCCTGTACATTTTGAGTTTAACGACGAAATTTCAGTCTCTCTTACTTTTCTTGTTCAGCTGATCTCTTCTTTTTCTGTCCGGGCACGGCAATATGTGAACGGGTGAGAACTGGGCTGCTGTTACCTGATGAAATATTGCAATTATAATTTCGTCAATATTTGGATGTCACTGCCCACTTCGTAGGTTATCTTATTCTACAGAGAAAATTCGTCACGAACACCCTAATGAGTCCAGAGCCGACTAGATGCATACCACATACTGTAGTATACATCTGTATGGATACTATAAGGCAGATAGATCTAGACACCACCCCTCGAAATGAAATTTATCTCGCCATTTTCTGTCCAAAGCACTTAACATGGAACTATATCCAAAGGCGATGTCGAGGTGGATGAGATTTGCGAGCCGAATCTGTGCATGTGTGCTAGGGTTAATCACTTTTCACATCAATCTTATCCCAAGTCTTTGTGTACACCAAGAGCCATAATGGCTCTTGGTTACACTGATCAGCAGTAGGAAACAGTTAGATTTTGTATAGGTAATAGCATATTTTGTAGTGATATTTGGCATAAATACCACGAGTGATATTTCGAAATTGTTATACGTAATTTGAGACAATTTTTAAATATCATGAGTGGTATTTATGCCAAATATCACTACAAATCATGCTATTATTTGTATATACTACTACCCGCAAAGGTTTGTAATTTACACATGTAGGTATTTCAAATTAACCTGAAATACCACTGCTCTAAGCCAATCAAATTGCAGACATTTCTCATGAAGTAGTATAACGTGGAAAATAAGTCGTTTCACGCCGTATTCGTGCCATTACTACGTTCATACTAGATTCTGATAGTTCCCCCATCTTCTAAATTAAGTTAACACGTTGTTTTCCTTTCCCACATCCCGCTATAGCTCACGTCCGTTTCACCGTAGTTCATTCATAGTTCATAGTATAATGTCGTTTTGCTACCGATCACCATTTTCCCTTTTACTGCTGGATCCTCCCCCTCTCCTCACACAAATACTGGATCCATTCTATCTTCTCCCCTCGTTCTTTTCCCCGTGGTCAATGGATATCAGTTACTGACTCATGCCAACAAATAATTAAGAATGTCGCCCTCTCTCACCATATGGATCTCCCCCAACAGTATCGTAATATACATTTCGGTGTCTGGCGGCTTGGTTTAACTGAGCTGAGGTTAAAAAAATAAAGCGCAGTCTTAGTACCTGTAAAGACGAATCTACACGAATTTAGCAAACAAATATTAATGTAGCAATGTAAAAAAATTATAACTGTGCCATGAATATTTACCGATGGTGTATCTCTTATCGTCATTAGGATGTCTTCTCCCAGCAATTTTTTGCTCAAAGAAACCTGCAGGAGCCGCTTGGGCTAAAAAAAAATGTTAAAAAAACGAAAAAGCTGTTAATTCAAAAATACTATCTTTCTTGTCTGGCTGACAAATGGATTTTATTTTTTGGATCAATTTGTTGATGTTTTTGAGTCCTTTGAGTAAATCTCAAAGAAGATTATTGTCTGCACATTTTTGTTCATGCGATGTTTTTATCGCAACTAACTTTACTTTTGGACTTTGATTTTTTAGTAGCAATCCAATATGGCGGATCTTAGTTAAAGGGCAGTTTGGAGTTGTAAGACGTCATAGTATAACCGAAGAATTGAAGTATAGACATCTTCTAACGTGTTACAAGCGCTGAAATTTTCTTTAACTTTCAGGGTAATACCCAGAGTTTCCCAGGCAACTTTTAATCCTGATATGATCCCCCTCGGCACCATAGTTCAATTGTATAGATTGTTTTCACATGACTTCACGGTGACCACATTGGTTTTTAAAGCAAAGGAACGGCGGCTATACTGGTGTACCAAAGAATCCTGTGTGAATTGAATTTTTCTCTCACGTAAAAACGTTTTGTCCCAAGAAATTTACATAGGTGCTGTCCACGTGAGTGAAAGGTTCTTATACTCACGTGCAGAAATTGCCGTTTCAGCTTGCAGAAGCGACCTCTTCTTCTTGTGACCGGGAACAGCGATGTGTGAACGCGTCAGCACAGTGCTGCTGTGACCTATTCAAAATAAAATCATTAGGCAAGTGTTCGATGCTGTTGAAATATTGAATGAAAGTGGCATAATTAACAGCGACCAATTTTGCTTTTTTCATTACCGTAAAGTTACGAAAGAAACAACCCTCGTTGCTTTCGGATTTACCACCATTCTGCTATCCTTACTTTCGGGGGTAATTACTTTCGGCTGGTTAAAACGTGTACTCTACATTGGCACTTTAAAAAAATAAAATCGCAAAAAATATGAAACGAATACTTTTTGAAGAAAAGGTAATGTATATCCTGTACTTTAAGAGTTATAAATAGGAATGTTCAATAATCATTATTAACATATCTAGGATCAGTGTGGCATTTTTTCAGGATATCTATTTTTTGCAAAAAGGAAAATTAGTTTTGAGGTCTCTACTTTCGGAGGGTCGTTATTTGGGGGAGGGGGGGGGATGGTAACTTTCGGGATTTGCTAACACCTGTGACATTTTATCACTACCTTCGGAGGTTCGCTACTTTCGAGGGGTCGTTACTTTTGGAACTTTACGATAGCTTGTTAACACCAACGCGAGAAGAACCTTAACAGGGTTCCTAGTCTTGTGTCTAAAAATCCTTGTCATTTTGATCTAGAGTTATGTTAGCCATATTACTGAATAACAAAAGGAGTAATCAAATTTACAAATATTTTTGTCAAGTGCTATATGTAAAAATGCAGGCCACTGAGAAGGCATACAACGGAAAATTGTAAATGTATACAGCAATGATGCGGCTCCGAGGGTGGGAAAGATTAGTCTATATAAACTTTCTTTGTCCTTATTCCAAGATGACCGCTATAAATGGATATTTCCCTTGATCATGTCATTCATGGTACAGTAAGTGATTAACTCCCCCACAACCCCTCTATGAAGGCCATCTCTTGAGCTTATAGACTCGGTAAGTCATAAGACCCTTCAGCATACTTGCAGAATATACCGCATCATATTTTAAACGTTTCGTATGTTATAAAACACTCCTGTTCGATTATCCATGTAAACAGGTCAGAACTACCCAATACCAAGCAAGCATCTTTGAAAAACCACACAACTAATTCAAATTTACTGCCAGCTCAATTCCCTATTTTCCTCTATCTGCCCTCTGAACTTAACAAAAATTATATGTTAGATTTTGCATTCTTCTTTCCTGTTAAGAGTTTTAATTATCGTTCCATTTCGTTTTATGTAAGTTCTTGCTGTAACTTGGCGTCTTTTTTTAATGTTACGCGTGGGTGTATTGTATTGTTTTACTCTAGATCACATACCTTGCAAATCCCTGGCTTCTAGTTTGGGCTTCTCATCACCAAAATAGTATTAATACATTTATTCTTTATTCTAATTTTATTTTATCATGTAATATCATAGGTGACGGATTACTCCTTAACTTTGGCGCGAAATTTCAGCGTTAATTTGTAATTTCACATGTGAAATTACTACATTGCCATGGCAACCTGCCGTACGTCTCCGTTTCAAGATGGCGACGAAGTTTTAAAATGTCATGAATGAAGATGTCAGGGCATAAAAAGACGCTTTAGAAAACCTGAACATACGAAAGAGCTCATCAAGAAGGATTCTTAGAGGTATGTTGTCGAAAAATTCCGAAAACTTAAGCCAAATTTCAGCTCTAAACTTTTGAGAGAGTGGAGTTCACGATCGATCGATACGATCCAGGATAAACAAGTCAAAAATCCTCGATTGCTAAGGTAATTCGTCACCCATGATATTAATAGGTAATCAAATGGTATACTCGTGAAATTAGGGAATAATTTCACTTGCGTTTTGTCCAAATCCTAATAATTAAATTATAAGGATTTGGGCATAACGCGCGTGAAATTATTCCCTAATTTCACTCGTCACCATTTGATTACACATACTAATACGTGTCAACAACAAAAACTCTTCATCTCTTTCTTTTCCCTTCTTACCATAGGGATCTCCGCCGACTGTATCATAATAAACATTACGATGTCTCGCAGCATGATTCAATTGCTCTGTGAAAATACAAATTATGACAAAAAAAATCAACTTTGGATAAAAGTAATCTTATAAAGACGAAATGGAAGGAGTATCTTTGTTCTGTGGGAGTCATTTACAACCTCTGTTTCTCATGGAATGGGATTTTGCTAAAGGAATGTTGTGCGTAGGTGAATAATCATGGACGTTTCACAACGAAATGAAAGAGTCATAGAATTTACCAAATTCCTATCAAATTTAGTAGACTGAGTGTGGTCATATCAGAAGATTCATATTCATTTGCATGTAATCAATTCAGTAATCCCTGAGAAGTAAGCACCATACCTATTGTGTATCTCTTGTCATCACTCGGATGTCTTCCTCCATGGACTTGCTCCTCGAAAAAAGCGGAAGGTAGTGGATTTCCTACAGTCTGGCCTTAAACGCAGCAAAAAAACATTTAACGTGGTCAGTTTCGTGTATGCTGTGTTCTTCACCACAGCTTTTTCTTTGCACAAATACTTATTCCTGGGGTGTGAATTATTTATTGCAAGGAAGTTAAAGAAAACGTAAGGTGATCATCACTGGACATAGTTTCAAAACAAAACTTATTATGGACACCCAGGGAACCACCCTACCAACGAGCGGCCTTCAGCAACAAGAGATTATTTTATTCAAACGATTGCAATTTTTTCCAAGATTTCAACTGCTTTCCCCTTTTACGGAATACCGTTAATAGCAGAGTGAGAGTTCATTGTGGACTATAAACCACCATTTACCAACCAGATGAAAAGATTATACTCACCAGTTTCAGCAGGATTTGGTATGGCACTTTTCTTGAAATCATTCATGCCTTGTCCTGCGAATTGAATTTCCCAGCCTTTAAGAGGGAAGGGTAGAATTTGAATCTGATTCAGGACGGTAAAAGCACGTCTATGAACCACTGAATATTGACAAGACTTCTATTACCTTTGCTCAGTACAGCAACCCCAAGCAAGATGCTGATCATGCACAATGGACTCCTCATTTCGGCCTAAGAATAAGGAGATGAGAGTTATAATTATGCGTCATATTTATGCAATGCGTAATTTTCATGCTGCCTTGATAATCCATCGCACAGTTAAACTCAAATTAAGGCAAAGACAATATTTAAGAGAAATTAACTGTACTAACTAAACACGATGCAAAGACTGAAGAACTAACGTACTGTACAGATGCTGTAAATATTGGTAATAGTCATCTGATAGCTCAAGGAAAATATTAAAATGAAAATGGAAAATGAAGAATTGTATGTTTAATCGAATTTTCAGAACTTAGATGAGAAAGTCAACTTCCAAACTCATTATCCATAAACTACAAATCACATCCTCATTTTCCATTTTTCCATTCCAGTACCCACTTCCCATTTCCGATCATCTATTGCCTATTATAAGTTTTAGCAACAGTTCTTTAATGGATTTGCCTACTGATAAAACCATATAAATAACACGATGGAGGTTTATATTTGTCTTTTAATTCGGGGTGTAATGAAACCTAAATTAACTGATTCTCTATAAAAACGTTTGCAGAAAACGACTCAGTAACAGAAATTTATCAAAATGAAAATTTCACCGTTACTGGAATGCTTCCTTTTTGCTACTTCACATACGTTCTTTGAAGAGCAAGAATGTTCAGAATGCTTGTTAGTTTAACGAAGGTCAGTCTCTTTTTATTTATGAGTGTTTTTCACTGCTTAAGATAGTGTGAAAAAGGTTTATCTCGGCATTAGCTAAGGCTATCCCGACAAGGAGTTTCCACTTACAGTCATCTCTCTGTAAAATAACAGACAACCAGTCCAAGAGGCAGAGATACTTAAAGTTTTCATTGCCATTCTTCAGTCATTTTTCTTTTTCATACTACGTGATGGACACCTTTTTAATATGACAGATACAGTACAGGATATCCAATAGAGAGGAGAAGTGTGACGTCACGTTACCATGGTAGCAAATTTTTTGGATCACAACAATAGGAAGCTCACGCTGCAACGACGACTGCCACGGCAACGAGAACGACAGAAAAAGGTTTATAATAGGTATACATTGTATATTAGCAAAAGAACAACTTTGCACGTGCATCACGCTTTTTTGTAGCTGTCGTTGCACGACTGAGACATGAAACTTCCTAATTTTACGCGCCCACTTTATGGAGTTGGTGAGCACAACACAACAATTTTCTTTTTCTTTTTCTAAACATAGATACGGTCCTTTCGGATTCAACCCCAGAAAATTTCACCAACATTTGTCGAATTGAATGAAATTGAATAAGATCGATGAAATTTTAAACAGTGCGAATTCACTTTTTTAGTGACGCCTGCGGTTTGTTGTCATCCAGAAAGTTTTCTACCATGGGAACCTGACGTAACGACTTCTCCTCTCTATAGTGACCTTACTAAGTCGACCGTTCCCTTATGTATGTTCAATGCTTAGCATCATCTGTTCCTAACTATCTCTATGCATGGCTGCCCTCTATGTTTTGCGGTCGAGCTTTTTCTATGATTTTTTTGGAAATATTAGTTTATGCTTTTCTAGGTGCTGTCGTCAAAGTAGCTACTGAAACTCTTTTAATTACATACACCTTAGTCAGTTATGGCGGAAGCAATACTTTTCATGATAATATGTTAATAAGCCCTCTTTGCCTCGATTGCACTTACAGAATTCAAAGGAAGTTTTGCCTTGAACCGTGGCATCGAGGGCCAATTATCATTAGGACAAAAAATATCAAATTAAATTTGACGCCATTTTGGATAAGGTGTATGACAATAAGACCAACGTAAAAATGTGCGAGAACGAATCAACTTTGGACTCAGTTTACTCTAGTTTCTCAGAAGCTAGTTATTCGTGTAGTTTCAAATTACAATGGCATTTCCTGCGGTCCCCGAATCATATATATTTGTAGACAAACTGCCGTATCAGATGTCGTTAGAATTCAACTTGAAAGCGATCACTTAGTTAATTGTCAAAAAATCTTGCTTGCACAGCATGAAATATTAAAACACTGTAGCGGACAGAGTGGCCAAAATCCAGGCAAATTTAACCGTTTAACAAAGTACTTCTTGACAAAGAGCTTCTCTTTCAGATAATTTTTCCCGGTTTAAAGAGCTATTCGTGTTAAGCAGCAAGATAATCTGTGATAGGTAATACGCCTGTAATCCTTCCGATTCACTTGAACACCAAAATAACAGGTTGTTTGTGTTTTATGTTATTATCGGTTTGACACTGAGAGATCGCAAGGCTCTGAACCAAATCTGGCCGGATAATTGAAATAAACGTCTATCGCTCGTCTGCATTACGTTTTTGACTCATATCAAGCCTTTCCGCCTTTCACTGTCATAAAAAAATAGACTACAGTATGCCACAAGGATTAGAATTAACCATAATTACGACATGGAGAGAATCAGACTGGTCACGAACTTCATGTAATTATAAGATCAACCGGACCTTCACTGAGGTTCTTGCATCTTTAGGGTTAAGTCAAGTTCGAAGATTAACACTAATTTGTCATATTTATTAAAGAGGTAAATGACCCGCCGTTCACCAAACACGTGTGTGTCCTTAAATAAAATGATATTTTGATTTTTCTCTGCGCGGATAGACCACAACAAGGAGAAACATGCAAGGTTTAATGCATTATTCCATATTCATTGATATATTCACTTTAGCGAGTAAAATCAGAGGTCAGAAACAGATACGACAAAAAACCAAAACACTAGATTACCTAGAGTGCAGTTTTTTTTTTATATATAACATCAATAGTCTTTTAGTCCTGGGCAATCGTGTGCGCCAATATGGCCAAATACAAAGCTAGATTTATTGCAGCTTAAAATATATCGAAATTATTAAAATTGCCAGAAACTCACCCAGTAATCTCTCCAAGCAACCGTCAGAGTTTGAAAGAGATCTTGTGGTTGGCTTCACTCGTGAGGGAAATTAACCCGAGTGAAATCGATGTCTACGCAGCAACCGTGACAACTTTGACTCCGTCAAGGTGGCTTCCCACAAGCAAGCGTTTTGATTGGCTGTAGTGTTATCATTCTGTCAGACAGGTAAGAAATTCACTTTCCGCCTGGCCGGGCGGTCAATAACATAAATATCATTAATCGAAAATGGCCCATCTGCGAAACCGTGCACATATATTGGGCTATGCTTCATTCAGTATAAAATAAACTAATGCCAGCGGAGCACAGTATAGTCAAGAAATATTTTCACTGAGGCCATCCGAAAACAATGCCTATAATGCTTATAAGATATGGGAGCTCAGCCCTAGGCGGTACGAGAGGGAAGCTCCTGTTAGAGAGCTAGTTCATCGCTTAATGCGTGGAGCTGAGTAAGGGGCGTAGAGAAGTGAACGAAAAGACTGAATGCCACGGGTTATACGCGACGCTCTAGTGTTACGTAACAGAGTTTAAGACTATTTTGTCGCGGAGTGCCCAGAAAGAATAAGCTCAAGATTTCATTCATTCTCTCTTTCACTTATGTTACCTAGAGTCTCCAGTCTCCACTGCTCTGTAACCTTTACCGGCAGGAAAGGAGAACCCGCAATAGGGGGAAACATGCAAACAATTAAGATATAATTTAGCCAAGGCTAAAAGCAAGGCTCTCGTTATTATTTGAAGTTTACTCAAACAAAACATAAAATCGTGTAATGCTAAGCGACAACGGCAACGAAAACGTAGGTCTATTTAGCAAAAAACAATTTGCCTTACAGCACACTTTTTTGAACATTTTTTTGCCGTTGTTTTGCAAGACTAGTACGGCGTGAAACTTCCAGAAACTTCCTATTTACACGTTTTATGGAGAATTGATGTCGTATGTGCTCCTGTTATCTATTGTTTTTCGCTGCCGCTCTTTTTCATCTTGGTGACCACTAGCATTTCTCATTTCGTATAAAATGTTCACGTTTTTCTTCCAACAAAATTATGATCTCTTTGGTTCTTTATCTCTCGCTCTAGCTCTTTCTGTTATCCACGTTAATGTAGACATTAAAATTTAGTCGGAGGGAAGAATCGGCTTTGTTGTTGTTGCTGTTGTTGTACTTTTTCTTTCTAAAATCCGAGCGGCCATGCGATTTACCTCCGAGGCGCGCGCGCGAGTGCTTGAAATGCAAAATTTCACCCCGGCTTACATGAAGTACCTACGTACATTCGTACGATTTTTTCAGAACCAAAATTTCTCGGATGCATAGATAACCAAATTTTAGACGTTATCAAAACCAGGAAAACTGATGTACAAGGATATATTCAACAAATTACTGCATGAGGATGAGTACGATATGACGGATTATCCAGGGTCAGTATCATGGGATAACAATCCCTGAGCTCAAATGGCGAGTTGAACTTTTGAAAAAAAAGTTTCAAACAAAATCAACCGGATACCATCATAAATAATAAATTTTTGGTCAATGAAAATAACACCTTAGCTCTGGAGTATCTTCTTAATTTTCATGAATTTTTCTCTTTCAACCCCGTCAAGCTTGCTGGTGACATCCTTTTTTTTGTAAAGCAAACATATATTTGATCCTGTCTACACTTTTTGTGACAAAAGTGAAATCGAAATTTTATTTCTCCCGTTTGGATTTCATCCAAATTAGAAAGCGTGATCTCCCGCCAATAATGTAACTCAGTTTAAAAACTTCTTCTAGAAATGATAAATTGTCAGCATCAGATAAATTGGAAGTGATTTGAAAGGTAAAAAGATAACTTCTTGAAAATCACTGGCGCCATATCAGGAGAGCTTTAAAAACAAGCACATGAAATTAAGCAATCCTGGAATCGACGCAACATGTTAATGTACAAGGTAAAACAAAAACGAAAATAAAAATGTAGACCTTAAAAGGCTAGTTCTTTTTCTAGGACAAAGCCCCTTTAGTGTGGACTAGGCCTGCTAAAGAAAAAACCATCATAAAGGATATCACTAACGTATACATTGGGACAAGCCTTTGGGTGAAGATGTTGTAGGTAAAATAAGTTTTCAGGTTTGACCAGAATTTTCTTTGCCTTCCTCTTTGAATTCAATAATGGACAAAAATGTCTGGGACACATTTGCAGTTTGAAGGTTGGACGCGTGTATCCAGAATTTTTCCGAGTTTCGTCTTTGTATAGGGTAGGTGAGGGAGAACTGCAATATATTTTCAGAAAGGTTCCACTGCCTTATCAGGGCACCCAAAAACTACAAAAAATAGTGAATACTGCATTTCTGTCTCAAGGACTGTAGGTTGAATTCTAGTTTAACCTGAAAAATTATTTTATCTACAGCAGACGTGTCGTTCATAGAGTGAGGGTTTTGAAGAAATACACTGTTTCTCCCACAAGATAACGTGATAATTGGTAAACATCAAAAAATTTTTATTGATTTTCAACTGATGACTGACCGATTAAATGACATAATTTGCTTCTTTCCTTTATTTTCATTAAACACTAAATGTGCACAGTCTTAAAATACAAGGCAAAATATCAGTTTTACATTCGTCTACACATCTCGAGGAATATTCTAGGAAAAGTTGTTATAACAGAGCTAACTTAGCGTTGACAAAGCTATGTAATTCGCCAGCACCCTGAACTCAGAACAGGACGGTGTTCCGACTGATAACACCTTGAACCACACTCTTGCTTAAAATTTCACCCCTTTTAGAAATGGAAGGACAGTAAGCAACAAAAAGTGCAAAATGAATCTTTGCGAAATACCAAGGGACTGTTAACTTTCACAATTCTCTACAACTTTTTCATATAAACCACCTGTGCTAAGAAATTTTCTACCTCAATAGGGACAGGGGCGCTAAGAGCGGTGATGGAGAGACGGGACAATCAAACCGACCAAACAGTTATCACTTTTTCCTCTTCTTTAATTAGATTTTTTCGTCTTTTCGCCGGCTTGATTAGTTTTCATAATATCGTCTAGCGTTTCACCTGTGTTTTTAAGAGGAAAAAATACATATTTTAGTTTAGTAAAAAGTAATAAATCAAAATTACCCGTCACATAAAGTTCAACATCCAGCCTTTACCAAAGCATAACTTTTATTTTACCGCTTCTATCTCATTATAATTAATTTTTTAAGGTTTTTCTGCTTTTTTATTATCAATAACTATTAAAACTAATGTCAGTTTTAAGGTCAATTGCCTAAGTTGCGGTTAGTTCCTATTCTGCAGTTTGCTCTTTCAAAAAAATTATTACTATTATTTCGGCGTGTTTACTCTCGTTCTAAAGCTTAATGTTTTCATAGCCATCTTTTCACCTTGAGTGAGTCTCGGCAAATTTTCCATATGTTGAGAGTATTTGCATGCATAGTGATTCTTTAAGTAACAAGCACGTAACCTGACCGAAACGCACATGCAATTAACTTATCTCTTAGACAAGTAACCTCCACTTAACTTTACAGATTCTATCTACAGGACAATAAGGAACTTTGTTAACAGATTCTCTATCTCTGAATTTATTTTGTTCCTCGAGCCCCGGCTTGTGTTCCTTTTGTTTCCTGCCATTAATTAAAAATAAATGGAATTACTGGGTTTACTTTAATTTTAACTTAGCCCTCACTAAATAAAATGAAGTAGGGCAAGCATTGTTATATTACGTGACAATATCCGTATTAGAAAGTGTCGAATGTTTACTTATCACTAGTAATAGGGTTAAACGTCAGTTTTTTAAACGGCCATCTTATTACTCAAATTTAAGTTTGAAAAGAGGTTTACTAGCGTTAGTTCATCTTAAAATGTTACATCATTTTACGGGAACATTTTTGCGAGTGAACTGAACGAATTGGATAATAGAAAAATATAGTGAGGTAGTCACAGGCAACAAGAAAACAATTTTGACTTCATATTCGACTCAACCCTAGCTTCATCAGTACAAACTGTTGAAGGCAAAAGTTATATAAGGAAAGGTAATTGTTGCTATCTCTAGGTGTTAAAGCCTTCAAGTGCCAAGAAATTCTAAACACATATAAAACCGACACTCTTAGCAATTAGAAGTGTTTGGCGAACGTAATGAGAGAAAACTAAAAAAACAGCAAAACATGTTTTCGAAGTCAAAATTTTATTCGCATTTTATTCACGTCTATTATTTAAGGTTCATTTGAGTCCACATGCATAAATTTTTCCGGAAAACAGTCTTGTAAATTCCTGAGCACCTAAAGTAACCATGGTGATGGATAACTTTGATCTATACCTTTTGGAAGGCCTGATTTCTTTACATGGTTATCTGTAAAAGGAACAAAAACTGAAATTAGTTTGCAAAATTTTTCCCCAGAAGCTTGCACAATGCTATAATAGTAAGAAAGTGAAATGTTTGGCTCTTACTTTTTGCTACGTAATCGTTCTTTGGTTTACTCGAATCTGAAAGAAAACAAAATGCAACTAAGCAATAGATAATAATCCTTTCGATTCCTTCTGAAGGAATCACATACCTACTGGAGACGCTTTGTTTATGCTTGTGAGTTCACGTCTTGTTTTCTTATTCTTTGCATCATTTGATCGTCTATTTACTACAACAATATTCGTATTAAATGGCTACATTATTATTACTATCACTATCACACTATCTTCACTTTACTTCACTTAATCAACACTGCTACCTTAATTTTTTCATTATTAACTGGACCATTGTGATTATCATCTTAATAAGGGAACTTAATCAACCAATGGCAACAATTGTAGAGTTTACAATAACATTAAAACCGAGCACTATCATGTCTCTTATAACCAACTGTGTTTTAACCAGTAGGTCGTTTTCGTTGATTATAGTGAGCCATTTCTACTTTGGCCATAAGCAATGTGTTAGAGTCACCTTTTCAGCATCGTTTTCAGCATAATCGCAATTATCATTTGATCATGATAACTTTCATCTATATTATCTCGTAATCATCTTTGCTCTTCATCATATGACCAAGGCATTATCTGATTATTACAATGACCCCATTGTTATTGTTGTCGTCGTCAATATAATCATCAAAAAGTGAAGAAATTTATTTGTCCACTACAACAAGAAGGCAAAAATTATAGCTGCCCGCAGTAGGTGATAATCCATTGGAGCTGGGATCTACTAGGTAGGGATGGTAGCATCAAAATAACATATGGTTTATCTTTAAAACCCAAGACAACACTTACCGTTTAGAAAACCTGGCGTTCTAGAGGGTCTCTTAAAAAGCTGTGCAGTATTCCTTAAAATTTTATTTCTTCTAATAGTTTGAGGACGGAGATATTGTCCACCAATTCCATGGTATCCTACTGGTCCTATGAAACGAAGATTGATCTTGAAAGGAATTGACTGCATCTGTAGCTATATAGTAAAACTACTTATACTAAAGCCCTTCCTCAAACCTCTAAGAAGCACAAGTTCCTCTTCACAACCTCTTTATAAATAATAAAAGGGTTAAACTTGTTCTTAGCTGACAAAATTAAATAGTTTTCTCAAGTAAGGCATGAAGTAAGTGTGGCGCTAAATTAAACTCCCTCCATTCAAAAGGCCCCCGCGTCCTATTGAAATAAATTGAACTAGGAGAGAGAAGTTAGTAGCGTTTATAGTATCGACATATATCTTGGTTCTTGTTGACATCACAGGAATTTATTACTCACCTTCACCGGGAAGCAAGTTCTGTTTCGCTATTGTCCTTGCTTCTATTTCTGAAAGCTCGTCGTTTTCTCCTGCGGAAATGCAAAACACAACTGAATTCACCTTTTGCTTCCAAGCAAAGTAAGAACTCTAGCAATGACATCTTAAATTGTTACATTTATGTGGGTATAATGCCTCCAAGTATTCTGTTAAATGCTGAATTAAATTTTCTTTCTTCTGGAATACGACATCAACACACAGTGAGGAATTTTACTTTCTCTCATTTAGCTTAAAATGACCACAAGTCAGTCACGAAAGACTTTTATCTTAGTGTTGCCGTAATGATTTCTTCGGAATTCTTAAGAGGCTCCGACGGCCAAGAGCATCACGTGATAGCCTCCAGAGTATTTTTACTCTCGTGATAAGTAGCTATGTTAGTTTCTTGGAACCAAAAAATTTTTTACATGAAAAAAAGTTTCACTCCCACAGGATGGGTGTGGCACACCAACATGGCCTCCTTTCTTTGTTTTGCTACACCAATGGTCGACATGACGTTATGTGAAAACGATATGTAAATCATGCGCTGTCGTTTTCGGGCACATTACCATGCTTCCCGCCTGTGCAGCGGCATTCCACAGTGCTGTTTATTTTTAACATCACTTTGGAGTATTGAATATGGCATCGAAACATCAGCAATACTTGTTTTTCGTATCTAGTTTTTGCTGACTGATTTGTATTTGACAATTAAAGTATACGGAAATATCGATCTTGGAATAAGATATTAAATGAAAACGCTGTTGCATGGGCACAGGAGGTCTGAAGGCTTGCTCCGGGTTATTGGCTCCTGGTTACATCATAAAAAGTTAAGACTTACCTATTAGCTGTTGTGGTCCCCAGGTGTTTGACCGGAAGGGACCATTTGTTTCCTCTGAGAAATATCTACTGCCTTCATTGTCAGAAGCTGATAAAACAGAATATAGGTACAGGTGATAAAAACGTAAGTGACCACTCAAACCAATCGCGGATGTTTAATAACTTTTTTGGAGGTTTCAAATGGTAGAGCGCATCACAGGCTACCTATCACCCCTATAGTCTTGAAAAGAATATTAGCTGTATCACAACAAACTCAAATGAAGTTGCAAGAACTTTCTCCTCCCTTGTCAGCTGCGGTGTTAGCTCAGTCGGTAGAGCGTGTTGACTGCAGAGCGGGAGGTCGCGGGTTCGATTCCTGGGGCCGGACCAATACTCAGGGTCTTAAAAGAACCGAGAAATGAAGGTACTCCCTTTGCACTGCAACAGGCTAGACCTTCGCGTGGCTCGGACGACCACGTGAAATGGCGGTCCCGTCTCCAGTTGGAGACGTAAAATATAGTATCCCCAATTAGTACTTTCGTGCTAAATACATTGACACTCAAATAAAGTGCATTTCTTTTTTTTTTTTTTGTAGCGCTGCAAAGTATGAGTTTGCTTAAACGTCAGGGGCTCAAGAAACATTAAGCACTACTTATTTATTCAATTACTTTTGACATTATCTGGAAGGTAACAATACCCACTGGTGCAATTCCCTTACCTTCAGACAAAGCCACGACGCTCTTTTTATGTGTATTTGCTACAGCGAAAAAAATAATTTAATCAATAATACTTTAGAGATCTGAAAAATGACTGAAAGCTAGGGAAAGCCAATAATATGAATAAAATCACTGTTGAAAATAAATATTTTTAAAGAGACTTATTTCGCTTTCAAACCTGGCAAAATAAGAAAGAGAGCAAATGTTAATACTATATTCATACCTTGTTTATGAGTGTAATAAAGTGGCAACTCTGCTCCGACAGGAATTGAAAAGAAAACTGCGGGAAAAAAATCGCAAGTATTGTTTTATAGCTGAAAATGTATCCCAAAATGCACGGCACTCATTGGCTAACTAAAAGTCACATGGCACGATATAACAAAGACATTGTTGACTTACTCCTTTGAATTATGTTTTTCTTTCTATTTATTTCTCTTTCTGCAAAAAAAAACTCAGTTAGGTAAGATAACGTCGATAAAGGCAAAAGTGGAAGGTAAATATGGAATGTAAGTAAATAGTACAGTGTCAAGTAACTGATGAGATTACTGTTTCTGAGGGATATAACTGCGAACCGAGTAAAACTATTACTTGCAAACGTGGACTGACCTTTTCCATAACTGTTTTCTGGTCCTACGTGGACATGCTTCACCACTTTTGGGTACTTGAACGGATGGGGAACTAGTCAAGAGAGATAACAAATCAAAACCGAACTTCCGACCATTGTCGTATAATTGTGATCAGTGATTAAGTAATAGAAACATTTATCTCAACAAATTTATATATTTCATTACTATTGCAACTTTTTGGGCTCATCCTCCATATAAAAACATGTAATTTGTACAAGTGACTTAGAACAAAGGGCAAGAGTCAACATGGTAGCCTAAGATCTGGGTCGACTTTGTCATTCATCATAACTTACATCCACTCAAAAGACACTCTGTGACTTAAGCTAATTGAGATATTAGAGGAAACATTTTGCATAAGACACAGAGCAGGAGCATAAATGAAAGAATGGTAGACGTCCCTAAAAGAGAGAAGGGTGGGAAAAACCAACCGACAACATACCAAAGAGCCCAAGAAGACATGAGAAAGCAAGAGTTTACAACAAGAGAACGATACGCCTCGAGGGATTAGCCTGACAGGCCGTAGAGCATGCCATGCGAATTTAACCGAGCAGACATACGAATTTAGGCCCTGTCCACACGAATCTGAATATTTTTGAAACCGTAAATTTTTTACACGAATCGGCCTAATTCCTTCCACATGAAACCAGTGAATCTGTTCACCGAAACCGCATCTTTTTGAAACTGCTCTCCAGAGTGGTCCAGGGCCAACTTCATACGAATCCGGGTGAAATTATGTGTGATTTCAAAAATGTTCCGATTCGTTAGGACACGGCCTCAGCCAAGCAGCCAGAAATGCCTAAGATATTTTCGTGCCTTATGAAAATATGACAATGAAAGAACTAATAATTCTGCATGTCTAAAGAAATTATGTCACCTGTCAGAGTTCAGTACCAAGACCTTCCGGCAGGTCTATTGGGTAAATACCTTGCAAACCTTTGACAGCTTCAAGTTGTAAATGTGAGTTGGTATTTATTTTAGTTTAATCCTTTGAGAATGCATTGCAGAAATTGCCTCGAGTTTATTCTTTGACACTAAGGCTTGGGGCGAATTAAGGTTTTTAAAATTCATTTCTTCACGCTCTCAGTTGGATTGCTGATATTTTGAGTTTGCAATTGAAAACGATAAAACCCAAGCATACAAATCTCACAGCCACTTCATAGCATAATTCTGCTGTCATATCCGAAGAAGAGAAGGCGTTAGAAACGGGAAAAGCCAGGACACAAAAGTAGAGACGAGCGTAAGGTATGATTCTATCAAATTCTTTTGCCAGGATTTTGTCATAGTTATTGTCACCAGGAAAAATCGCCCTATGCATCGCCAGTACATCAGTAACAACAACAACAACATAAGCTTTAATTGCCGGATTGGATAATGTCTGTAGAAATTTAAGGTGTTGTTATAGACAGTAATCTCTAGGTTACAATCATGAACCTGAGTTAGGTATTACAGACAACGTCCAAGCGAAGCGCAGACATACAGCAACAAATTAAAGTTATTAGCTTTAAGACATAACAAAGCCTAATGAACTGAGAAAATAGAGCGTTTTCACTCAAGCGGACACCATCTATTCAAATTTACTTGAACAAAGTGTTTATATAAGAAAAGAGTTTAACTTCCACAGTATTGGTTTGGAAAACCAACATGGCCACGGTTTTATTGTTTTGAAACACCTATATGGCCACCGTGACGTCATTCGCTCTATTACCCAAGCGGCTAAAAGTACTTCTTATAAATGTAATAACGGATCAGCAGAAGACTTTAGGAAATTGCCCACCCACACACCCCTCCCTTAACCAGCTTAACGGAAGATTGCCACTAAGTTCTTAGTAAGGGCTGGGTTTAGGGGACGGTGAGGTGTGCAGTTTCTAAGAATCTTTAATTCGGATAACAACTTAAGCTTCACTATCGCTTTGTCTTACTTTCCACTCTCTTCTTATAAGCTTTCACCGCTTCTGCTGGAGGAGTAGGCACAACTGCAAGAGATTCAAAACAATCAAACCACTGAAATCATTCTAAATGAATAGGCCCTTTACAGCTAGCCATTCACATGGTACAAAACCGCTAACCGAAGACAAACAAAAGACATACATAATTTTAAATGCTAATTTTCTTTGTTTGTCTTGTCCCAGTGCGACTTTTGCTCTCCAGCACGGCGGTTTTGTACAACGTGAATGGCTAGCTGCAAAGGGCCCATTATGATGAGTTGCGACGGGGGGATTGTAAAAATGTGACAAACGAGGGTTAATGCCGCTTCGTAGTTGGGAGGCGGGGGTCAGACTGTGCCTTACTGAACAATTTAACCAGGAAATCAGAGAGTATCATTAGAAAAGGGTATCATTTCGATATCATTTGTGGGATATTGACTCATGGAGAATGAGCGATAAACATTAATAACAAAAACCAACTTTCCAACTGCTACTTGTGTATACTATTTGAATTATAAAGCCTTTCCGATTCTTCATTAGAAGAAGGATGGCTTGTCCCTCCGAAATATCGGGAAACCTCAAGTCGCTTTTTTCTTTCCTGTTTTGTTATTAATGTTTACATTTTTGTCTAGGATAAAACAGCAGCATTTGGCTGTCGTCATTCTATATAAGAGGCTAACTCTACACCTTTCTTAACGGAATTATATTTGTAATATCACAGTGGGCATAAAATACGCGAGAATCATTTGAGCTTCTCTGCAAGTCCGTGACTACAATACGAACTAGGAAGGGATGTCTTTTCCAAATTAGCGTTGCAATTGCTTGGTCTGTTATAGACTAAGGGTTTCAGGGTCGGAGTAAGCACGCTCATTCCAGATTAATAGAGTAGATTGCCCCAGGGCAAATGGAAATTGTGTTCATCGAAATTGTCCTTAATAACTCACCCGATCTATCTCTCCAAGTGGGTGCGTCTTTCCACATGACCTTTCCATACGCATCTTTGGCAAACACTTGAACTGTAGGTAGTAGAAATAATACGTGCATATGTTGTGGTTCAATTTTGTCCTTGGTTTAAATTTTATTTTTCATTGTTTTTGGGTATGGTAATGTATGATAATGAGTTTGAAACAATGAAAAATAAAATTTAAACCAAGGATAAAGTTGAACCACAACATATATATCATAAAATAATAAATAACATATAATATATATCGAGTTAAAAGCCCAATTGACTATTTTAGGATGCGCATGAGTTTGTCGAACTGAACTATGGGACTGTACTGTGGACGAATTTTGATCGAGTTTCCGCGCAACCTCGTGGAAGCCAAAGACCCGAAAAATACCCTCAAATCAGTCCCATAGTGTACCGATTCAATACAACACAATCCAGTCAAACGCAAAACCTCTAAATGGGCAATTCTAAAAGTAAGAAACCCCTTTGTACAGATAGATATAGTTTGTTATGGCTGCAAAACTCACTTGTGTACATTAGTAAGAATTCATACACTGGACAAAAAAAGAATTTGCACCAAATTTGCTCATAGAAAATATGTCGAAAAAATATACAAAATGATTAGCAAAGATGATAAATGTTACATTTGCATACCAAGTTACCATGGGGTTGTAATTAGTAGGCAAATATGGTATTTACCATCCTTCCCTCTAAGTTACTCCTCAGTTTGCATATTGCAGTTGGCAAATTCACTTTTTATTGCAATTCCCCTAACATACCTGCATAACAAAAACTGCAGCTCCAAACTAAGAAGAATGCAGTCAGTTTAGACATTCTTGATGTCTTGCGACAGGATCTGTTAGATGGTCAATCAGTACAGTGAGTTGCGATGGATAAGAATAGAATACTGTCACTTAAAAAGAAAATGGAGTGACAAACATACATTCTCTATTGGCCAAAGCGAAAAATACCTTAATACTACCTCCGGTTTGGTTTGTCGCTTCATGTAAACTCAACTTTTGCAATATCTTTGCACGGGTGCAGCGTAAGCCTCTCAAAATTTGCATACGCTGCACCTGCAGCTCGTGCAAAAAACAAAAGATAAAGGAAAAGTAAGGTTTACCTAAGCTAACTCCCAGGTCAGTTTAAAGAATATTACGATATATTTCCCGCTTTAGCCAATAGAGGGCATTTGTCTTTAACGTTGATGATAATCACTCCCGATATATCACATGGGCTTAGTGAGCGTTGCTTGTGGTTTTACGCACGAATGTCCTTTACCCTCTATCCCTCCTACAAAAGGATATAAGAGTTAGTTGAAGACTTGTTAGCAGACTATCTACATGATTGCCTGGCGTTTATAGGCTGTTAGGATGAAATTAGAGAAGGAAATGTCAGACACTGACAATACAGACGGGATCACTTCATAAAGAGACAATCAGCAAATAGCCATACTCAGTAGAGGGTACATCTCTTTAAAGTGGGTTACGATTACTTTTTATATACCACAGATGCTAAAATTCCGGTCCTCGAACCAACTCTGATCATTCATGCATATTAAATTGCCGTGCGTTTGCGGGTGCGAAGAGCAATATGAAACTTCGCAATCGATAAGGAATTTTATCGACAAACTCAATATTTTTTTTTCATAAACCAAACGGTGGGTTTAAAAGGAGACAGTTCCTAAAAGCAACCCAGACTAAGCGACTCACAGCCTTAAAAGACCCTTGAATTTTCGCCTCTGCACAAGCGATAGTTCAGAAAAAACAAGAGTAATTTTCAGAAAACATTTACCGTAACATTTAGAGGAGACGCACTAACCTTTAGTCCAAGGCTTACTTGATTTGCCACTTATTTTTTAAATCCACGACTAGGCCATAACAATTAATTTGTGTATTTGGATGCGTTTCTCGTTTTCTCGGTGAAAATACAGCCTCGAGAGGATATGTGTGATGTCATGCGTTTAAACATTTCACCAATCCCACCTGCCGTGGAGTCAGGTAGTTTTGGTCCAAACTGTACTGCTGTCAATGCAGCACCTGAGAGATAAGGGAGTTAGCACAAAACAACGACAAATAGTCAACATACTTAGCACCATGCTAAACGAATTAATAACAGCAATGTGTATCCCATCCAGGATGTGCGTATAGCAAACTGCAAATGTCAAAGCCCATCTAGCTTTATCTTTAATACTGAAATCAGACAGCCCAAAGAGTATCTGCTAGAGAGAGCGAGAAAGGAAAATTTGACATACCCATCGGTAGGGACGCCTGATCACAAGGAAGCCTTTCAACGCTTACTTTGCATGTGTAAAGCTCCAGTGAGCGTCAGGCGCTCGTTCTTTCAATCAACCTGTTTTTTTTTTTGTTTTGTTTTGTTTTTTTAATTTAAAAAAAATCAGACAGTTTTTACGTGAGATACTACTTCACCCTTGTTTTATATAGTTCTTTAATCGTTCAAATTAATTGAAACAGCTACCTTCAAATTACTTTGCCTATCCTTAGTACCCCCAAATTAAAGCACACCAGGGACTGCAGGTCCAGGACATTGTGACATGTAGTGTGGTTTGAGGTGATCGAAAGCAAAGCTATCAAATCGGTCAAAAAAATCTAATCATTCGCATTTTTTAAAAATATACTTTAAAAACCTTCTCCACATGAAATAGCTGAATTGAAAGAGTTTTTATTGTTTAATATCAAAATCTCCCAGTGAATAAATCCATTTAAATTAAGTCTAAAACTTGTAAACCAACAGAACATTTTGAGGTTTAACTTGACACTGAGTCGACCTCAACAAGGCATCACAAAAACAGACTCTGTTGCATGAAGCATCTGGGAGTATTCCCTTTTCCCCTGGATGGGACGCCAGCCGTGTCAGGATGTACCCACAGAAGCATGTCCATGGTACCGATTGTAACATGTACTTAAAGGGTAGAGGCTTAGTGGAGCAAACTCAGTGAAAACATGCATGCAGGTTCTATCATTCCATAAATTGTTCTCAACAACTTTAAGTAAGCAGTTTCACTATAATCCTGTTGTGCTTTGAGAGAAATAATACTATCTTCGCAGGACCAGTGATGGCTGTTTCTGTGTGTATTATTGCTTTCGCTTCGAGGAAGATAAATTTTATACGACCAGGTAACAAAAAAAATCCGAAGGCCGAAAATGCCATAACATTCAGTCCTGACATAGTATAACACTAGATTGGGAGTCTCCTTGTCTTGTTTAATATAAGTCGACCATACCTTAAATGAACTTTTAAAAACTTTGTAATTATGTTTTATCGAGTTTAAAACACAAGACGCAGTTTCTTTCTTTCTTCTTTCTTGTTTTCATTATTTTGGGGGGAGAAAAACTCCGGCTATTTTTAGCAGATTCAAAGACAGTACTTATAAAACAATGAGTTCCTTTGTATTTTCTTTATTAAATGTTAGTCCACTTTTAATATTACTTTACATGCAATTTGGAGCACTACATCTGCAACAATCCTCAATTTTAGGAGATAGGCTAAATAAATACTTAAAATGATAAATAAAATATTGTACGTACTAGCGTTTCTTAAAACGAATTTTACATTATTTTTTGGGCTTTCGCCTACAAACTGGGCTCTATTTCCGCAACTTTCCCGGCAGGAGGCCTTAATATGTGGCTTGACTTTGCTGTTATTGTTTGTTTTATTCCTGCTCCGGAAAGCTCCTTCTCCGTCTACCATGGTTTTCCTCTTTGCTCAAAAGTGAACTTTCTCCAAAACTTTAATTCGTTCAGGAATGGTACATATGGTACTTATTAATCACTTTTCACAATTCTTAACTAATAAAAACCATTTGTATGTTATTTTTATAGATTGTTGCCAATACTAGTAAATATTTTGAGCTAAAATAACAAGCTGCAAGGGGCCGTGTCACTATGATTTGGTGCTGCTGGAGATCCAACGGATATTCGCTAAGAGGGGTCTAGTTGAACAAAAACTTACCATTCTAATATAAAACAAGCCAGGACAAATTTTCATGAAAATGTATTTGAAGAAAAACATGGACTAAAACTCTGACCTTCCCAAAAAAAAATGACAGTGTTATCTGCTCATTCTAACTGTGCATAATTTTAAATGTGCAAAAAGCATTAATTAATGATGTTTTACTTACATCAGTCTTGAAGTGTTTCAATTTACGCCCTTTTCTTGTCTTTCAAGGGGCATTTGGTTAAGCGCCTAATCTACCTTCATGATTTCAGTCACAGTCAGTAAGGTGCATAATGGCTATAAAGCTTACAATAGGTCTGTCAGACTTCTTATCTTTGTTATATATCTTGGACTTGACATTGCACAAAGTTCAATAGAATTCCTATTATTTGAACTTACTGACCAATAAAAACAACGCACTAATTTATTGATCAAGACACAACTTGGGTGCAAGGTCAAGGGTGAGGTGCTTATTAAGCATATAACAAATGCGCTGCTATATTATTCTATTGTTAATCGATGCCGGATGCAAATGAGTATAAGGTGTCCTTCTGCATTTCCACTCTTTGCTACTTGAGGCTCTCTTCATCGTCAATGTGTACTAAAAGATCTCTGTATATGATTTCTGCCATTCTTTCATATCCTGCTGGTTTCATGTGTAAATCCTCCTCCCAAAACTGGTTTCTCTCCTCGTTCTTTAAAGAATACCGCGGCAATTTTGTCGCCAAGTCACAAAGGATTGTGAATTCGTTAGTCCTAGCATAATGCCTTATCTTTTCGTTTATGTATTGTCGTTCCAGACGCGCGTGCTGGCAAGGTGGTTTGTCTGATTCCTCGCAGTCCATTTCTGGAATGGTAACCGCCACCGATTTTGCGCCAAAACGGTGCGACATGATATGGAGATTAATGATGTTGTGCACTGCTGTGTCCCAGGCCTTTTTGCTGCTGTGGCCGCTGTTATGGAGAATGTCGTTTGTACCAGCAAGAATTATGACCCAAGCGTACCTGGAACTGGCTATAGATTGCATGGGAAAAAGCAAAGTTCATGGTCATTCTTATCGCCCTTAAACCCAGGTAAAAGACTGGGTACAGGTAACTGTAAGTTATTTTAATATGTTGCCTCGCTTGTTGCACAATTTAAAGAGGTGAAATTCCTAGCACTTGCTAATATTTTATCAAGTTAACTCTGACCCTGTCCCTTATATTCATTACATGATCTTAGATAGGTCTTACATAGTCGTGATAACGAATTATACTTGTGAGCCAAAACGATCACTAAGAGAGGTTGGCTTGCCGAGTTTTCGGTAATTTTCAGTTTGCGGCTCCTAATTGGTAGATGGATGCACTAAGTACCTTACCCGAATATTGGTGAATATTCTATGATCATGTCATTATAGGTTACCACAGCCACCGTAAGACAGATCCTATGAAACATGCTAATATACATACAGTCTTTATTAGTAGTAAATATAACACGGGATATAGCCTCCAACGCAAACGTTCTGAAGGTTCCATCACGTGCTCATCCCCGTGACACGTGACCCTCGAAGCAACCCTCGGATCGTGTACGTGGGAGGCTACACGTGAAATAGACCAATATAAATTAGCAGTTATCGCTAAAACAGGGGTGTAGGTGCAGTTTGAACCTTACAGTTTTGTAGGTGATTTTGAAGTAACGCAGATATTTCAGAGGCTTCAATACGATCCTTGGCAACCGTCGTCAGGGTATAGCACCTGTGCACGTCCTTGTTCAAGAGGTACTCTAGGGTCTTGGCGTAAGGTGTGTGGTTCTTGTCTTCGCTATGGAAACCACTCGTTAAACTGTCTCCTAAAGCAAGAATTGGCATCGCCTTCACTCCTACAGAAGACAAGAACAGCAACGAAAAGTAAAGTGTATACTTTTTGCATATATTTGGGGACAGGACATTCATAAAAAAAATGACAACATTTCACTCTCGAACCCACCAAATGCACTTTTCATAGTTAACTTTATCTCCTCAGAAAAGTAGGGAAGAAGAATCACTTCATTCTCAAGGCTAAATTGCAGTGTAAAATATCTATTTTCAACTTTTACCAGCCGGAATTAACTTGAAAACGATTTCTAAAATGAATATTGCATTAAATGACTTGCTGAAAAAACATTTTTGTCGATAAGTATCTAATTTAAAGCCACGAAAAAATGAAATCTAGAAACTACAATGTTTACCGAAGAGAATGCATGTATTACTAACAGTGATCAACTGCTAGTCGCAAATTGTTTTGTGAACTTAAATTTAACATTTGGCCTTCCACGAGTCCTCGAGTTAAGGGTCCTCTCTAAAAAAATACGTCATATTTCGCCATAAACTCGTTCTAGGGAACGTTTTCATGAACTGGGTGTTTTGACGTTCATGACTGTGGCCTAACGCCACAAAAACAGATTAAACACTAGTTCCTGGATCATAGACTAGGCTTGCCTTAAACGTTGCCAGTTAATTCAAGTACTTAATAGAGTAAACAATGTATTTGCAGCAAATAAGTAACAGTACCTGTTCTGAGTTCGCAGACATATCCAGCTTTTGGTTCACCACACGTGACCATGTGCGTTTCACTGTCTTTGGAAAGTGCGCTACAGTTCTTTTTACCAAGCTCATCTGTCACGTTTACATCACGTGTATATGGCATGTCATCGATCCATCTCCAAACTCCATCCCTTTTCTTTAGACCAATGTAGAAATACTTCGTTTTGTATTTTGAGGACAATATTTTGTCCTGCAAAAAACCGAGTTGTTTGTCCGTTTTTGGCATGGCTAGAAGTGCATTCTCTTCATTGCATTTTGGAGGAAATTCATCCCATTTCCTTACTGGGTGTGGCACGATCAAGTAGCAAAACTGCTCGAATTGAAGCCATCCATTCGGACATTCCTTTCTATAGTCTACAAAATGAGAATTTAGAAAGAGTTACCTGCCAATATTATAGGGGTTTATCTCTTAAAAGGAGCTGTGCCACGAAATTTATCAAAAATCGAAAGGTGGCAACGGCCTCCAAATTGAGTGAAACATAAAAATAACCCCTCAAAAACTTAAAAGAAGGTAATAATAACCCAGTAAATATAAAAAGAGGCACGGATGGATAAACTTGAAGAAGATTGAAACGGATTGCAATAGTGGTTTTTGAAAACTTGATAGCCTGACAGCGAGTTTTCAAAGTTCACTTTTGTTATTTGTAACGTTTGATATTATGCTTGGGAGACAATTTTGTTTGACTCGAAGCTGTGGTTTTGTCAATACCATGTAATTTCTCAAATTCCAGGGTGAACTAGTCTCCCCATGTAAGGGAATACGGATTCCGGAATCCAAGAAATTTTTGCTTGCGGAATCCGGAATCCTGGGCTTTGAAATATGGAATACTGTTCAAGGAATCCGGAATCCCACTAACAATTGGAATCTGGAATCTAGTAGCTGGAATCCAGAATTCATGGTGTGGAATCCAGTATCCAAGACTGTCTTGGATTCCCTTACTCGGGGCAAAACTAGAAACAGCCCTGACACATCCCTCATAAAAGCTCAGCTCAAACAGATTATGATGCAGAAGTTACCTGTTTTTCCCAGTTTCCCACATTTTGCTTCCGTTTCTTTGTCTGTCACGCCGAGAATTCCTGATTAGTAGACAAAAAGAAAATACTCCACTAAATGTTATCTAGCAGAAACAGAGGAACTTGTAACTTCACGTGATAGTTGTTATCCAATAGGATGCTAGATTTTACATGTGCTAGTGATCTTGTACAGTAGCTCGCAGTGAAGTTACGAAATAGTTTGTGATGACTGAGAACTACAAAGTTAGACGTATTTCAGGCCAGGTTAGTTTACGTTGCAAAATCACATAGCAACATAACTCTTACCAAAGCCAAACTTGCCAGAACATTTTTCAACTTTCGCAACAGAAATTAAACCCCAAAGGTGAACAATTTTCATTAGTGTCAGTTTAAGTAGAATACCCTTTTTCGATTGCGAAATATGAAGTATTGTTGCGTAATTTCTCTTTATCAGTCTCCTACTTTCTGCCCTTTTAGAGGTCCCTTTTCCGCTCATTCCTCTCCCACCTGTTGTACCTCCCACCCCCATTTCTCTTGGTCTCTGGCTGCACTGCCCCACCTTTTATGAAGGATTAATGATTACCTGTAAGGGTTTTCCATGTTGACGATAATGGCCTCACAGTCGGTTCTGGCTTATAATGATTATAGTATTTATTCAAAAACGCTTCATCTTCGCCGCTGCCTGAATAAACAGATCCCTCTCCACTGCCAACAGTCCACGATTCGACATCCGAATTCGATCCAGACTCCTCGTTAGAAATAGTTGTCCTTCTATAGCTGGACACTGTTGTTACCTTTGGAAACGCTTGACCAGCAGTGGGTCTAAAATAAGACAAAGGACGAATTTCTTGAGTACTGGAACTGTTCATCTCACCACTTAAGTTTATTATACTAGAGCCATCTTCATTACTGTTCTCTGCGGTTTGCGACATACTTTTATCTTTCAATGATTGAAGCGTCACTCGAGATGTGGGTTTTAACTTTCGAACAGTTTCATGGATAGGTGGAGTGCCAACTCTTGTGTCAGATTTTGAACCATTTCTATTCGATTTCCAACTCTCTCCTGAGTACACAGGTTCTTGGAATCCGGATCCACGAAATCTATCTAACCCTTTATTAAATGATCCGGAGTGATTTTCAGTTGCTGTTTCTTTAAACTTGTGCACATGAGGAGGTGCTCCCACTTTCTTTGATGTTTGATTATGGACGTGCTGCTGAAATCCTGATACGTGGAGTTTTCTGAACTGATTTTTAAATTTTAGTGAAGTTTTCAACTTTTTCCATCGCATAGTAGGTCGCAAATGTCCATGTTCTTTGTATTTTCCAAGCACAAATTCCGAGGCAGAGGAATGATTTATTGGCATTGGATTAGCTAAGAACAAATCATGTAAATACGTTGAACGATTTGGGGCACCCAATATGAACATGTCATTAGCATGATATTGCGGTTCAGATTTCTTTGTGGTCTTTTGTCTTTCTTTTTGCATGTCATTGCCATTTTCCCGTTCATTTAAATATTCTCCAACTTTATTCTCTTTAATATCTTTCTCAGTCGTTAATTCATGAGACCGGAAGTCACTATTTAACGCTTTTAAATCTACCGGATTCACACGATGACGACGAGCGTCCAAATATTTAAGATCGGCCAAAATGCCCGCGAGCTGTGGTTTGATAAGCGAGCTTATGAATTTGTAGCGATAGCTTTGTTTTGAACCAAATGCACTGCTCGTTGATGGAAAGTTTTGGAAAACTCCATTACTAACTTTCTCTCTTTGATAATTTAGAGATTTAATTGATGCAATAGCTTGAGATTCGTTGGATCTTTGGGCAATAGAAGCTACGTTTACAATATTCTGACCTTCCTCTGAATTTTCATCGTATGTTTCAGAACTTAAAGGTCCTTGAGCTTCATATGATCTCTGCGACTGGTTCTCAACCGACTTCACTTCACCGTTCCTAAAACCCTTTCTCGACCAATCAAGAAAATGTGAAGGCATTTGCCGATTCTGTGTCGTCAGGAATTCACTTCCCGCTTTCTGAAAATGCATCTCAGAGTTTGACCCCTCATGATGTAATTCATCTAAGGAAAGTGCAGACTGAAGCCATTCTTTGCTTCTTGGGAAATTTCTTTCTGACAGGGACGGTTCCACAATATTTTGAGGATGGACAAAGTAACCGTCCAATACCTGAATCCGTCTTCTGTAGGCATCAGTCAGCTGGTTTCTTTCGATTAGAGTCTTCTTAGATACCTGATTTTTATGCGACTTTCTTAACTTGGTTCTCTTCCGTCGTGGATGCGCATGAGCTCTGCTTAACTTCTTTTTAAAATTCACGAAGGTATTCTGTTTCATTTGTCCAGCTTTTGTCGAACCTTTCTTAATCAAGTGATGTGATACTTGGGAAGGGAAATGTTTACTTGCAGATACCTTGGCATCAGACAAAGACACTCGGTTTGGAGCGACGGCGGTTGTATTTGTGCCTTTAGCAGATCCTGGTAAATATATTAAATTAAAGTTATTTTTAATGAAATTCTCTTTTTAAAATTGACAGCTGGTTCTTAACACTGTCATTTTTCAAGTATTTATTGCAAATCCTTTTCGCGGCTTTTCCCAAGTAAGCGACCGTGTGGAAGTTAAGTTTACGGGGAATTCAAGGTAGGCTTTAGAATTTTTGCTTTTAAAATTACCAACCCCTCCCTCTCCCTAAAACATTGGTTATAACGGCTGGTCCCCTGCTGTTAATGAGTGTGCAAAGAGTAACCTGCATTTGTAATATATCGTTCCAGAACCAAAGTAGCATGATATGTGATAAAGATAGCAGCAAGCAAAAGCTGAGGAAAGAACGGCAGGCTAAATTTTCTTTAACTGTGTTCCAGGCCAGACAAGCTCAGTGTTGCGTTTCTTTCAACCTGTTAATCCATGCATTCTATTAAATTCGCCTTTAACGAGAGAAGAGGGTGAAGATATCAATCAATGAGCAATATCCTGACTTTTTACTCAGAAGATAAGTTATAATTACGGTTACACCGTCTTTCTCAGCAATAAAGTTCGAAAGGTGTTTTTCTACCCCAGGAATTCACTGAGTTATGTTTTTGTCTTCTCCTACTAAATTAAATTTGTCAAAATACTTGGAAAATAAATAAATGAATTTTAAACTTTTCTAAGCTTAATTTCCAAGGAATGGATAGCTTTATCGACTTTTTGATTAAACTAAAGAGCTTAAAACATTTGCTATCGAGTCTATCAAGTAAATCTAGCAGGCTAAAATAAAATAATACAAACCTATGAAAATGCCTAGAAAAAGGCAAGCGATAAGACTTCTCCTAAACAACCAAACGTCATGGGCCATACTTCTAGACAGAGTGTTGTTGACTTCAAAACCAGTCAATAACTCCACGGTTGGAACAGTTAACTGAAACAGTGCTCAGTTACTCAATTAATTAGAGTAGAAATCCTTCATCAAAGAAAGGCTTAATCGCTTTCATAACAATCCATAATTGACTTGGTCTATTTGAGATATTTGGATTCACAGGTCAGGATCTGTAATCTTTTAAACGAATGATTTTCCTAAGCTCAAACGCACAAGACTCAAGTCTATTTTCTAGGTAAGTTCCGAACATCTGATGGATCTAGTGGTATGTATTCTCTTCCGAAATTGTTATGTTCATTTTGGTGTGAAAATGGAACACCTGTCTCTTTTGCAAAAATGACAGGTAGAGAATTCACCACAAGACTTGATTGTCACATGCTTCATTAGGCGTGACCGTACATAACAGCCTTGCATCCCGTTAATTGTACTGGGCTGCCCCAAGCCTCTGTTTCAAAGCGAGGCTAAGTGTGAGCCCATTGTTAAGAAAATGATACTAATTCAAATAGAAATTAATTTTCACAAAACGATTTGCACTAATGATGTTAGTCTATATCAACAGAGTAGTCGGTGTACGTGATCCCAAAATGATGGACACGGGTGGATATATAGAGTCCTAAGGTTCCCAGACGACATGGTGTATATGACGCTCATCAAATCCACCATTTCTGGTTGCTGCAGGTTACAGCTAACCTGAACCTGCTTTGAGATCTTTATCTAGTTCAAAAACTTCCTCCCAGTCCGAGGTTCTTATCCGGGTCTTAACCTGGCAGCCATCTTGAATGCTCCCTGACGGCCGGGAGCGCTTATGGGATATCAGTCATTATTAAAAACTGAATCATTGGATAATGCAATTCTAGCATTTTGATTGGCTTAGCCGTTATGGTATATGAGCTATTATACCATGCTCTCCAAATATGGTCGGTGTACGCATCAGTTTAAAATTGGAAGCTGGCTGAGATTTTTTTTTCGCGAAGGATAGAATGGCGCCCGAAGCAAATCGTTTTAATTCATTTCTTAGAATACTAGAAATGCAATTTCATCGAAAGAAAAAAAAACAAAAACAAACAAAAAAGCCACAAGAGCTTGTTTGAAAGTTTGTCGAAAAACACATGAAAACACATGGAACTAAAGTACCTTGACCAGCTACGAAAGAAGACAAGTTCTGTTTCTTCATGATCGCGAAGCCATTCGCCGATCGAGTCACTCGCCGATAGATAACTGCGGCTTGTTTATCCCACATCAAGAATATAAATCGCAAGTAACCAGCTACAAATACAGGCTATGCAGCCATTCACTAGAGCAATCGAGGCGGCAGTATAGCTTCTTTTCAGCAAAACCAGCTTGTGGCTTCAAACAACTTCATAACAAGCGACTGAGGTAATAGTTTTTCTCCGTTGTTCTTACTTTTATAACTGCACCGAAAATCCAAATTCACAGTAATTTCGACGGCTGTCACTTAAAAATTATTTTCCTTCACATTATCTGCCAGGTTTTTTTAGCTGTTCTGCTGTGTAAAATCCCGACGAGTTTTTAAAAAACTAATGTTCATCGCTACAATGTTTTGATTTTTCATTCATGCAGTCCAGGCGAGTCCGTTCGCGCGTTGACAGTTTTGATAGACGTGTGACATGTGAATAGCGGAAGTCCCTTGTCTTTTCCGGTTTGTTCTAGTCGGGGAGATTCAACGAGATTTTTTGGGAGTTTTTTATAAAACAATTATTCCACTCGCGCTTGTTGGATATGAGATGATTATAGCCAACTCGGCGCTACACGCCTCGTTGGCTATCTATCATCTCATATCCAAGCGCCCTCGTGGAATAATTGTTAATTACTCGCGCTGTATTGTGGTCTATGGCGTTACTGGGCCATAACGTGAGGGTTTTTTTTTTGAAAATTGAAAAAAGACTGTTTCTGATAAATTGTTGAAATACAAAAGAAAAGAAGGTAATATAAACAAAACAGAAGAAATGAAACCAAACTTAAAATGAAAGAGAAATGAAATGAAAAAGAAGTCCAGTATTGTAAATGAAAAAAGTTAACTGAAGCAACGTGAAATAAACATAACATTAAATGAACAAAAGAATACAATTAAAAAGAAAAGGGAAATAAAAAAAAAGCAGAAAGTATCAAAAGTTTGCCAAAAAGGTACAAAATTGCTATGGCGTTAGCGGGCTACCATAGATTAGCAAAGAAGAAATTATGCAAATACGTCAAACGATTTGAGCAATGGATTGTAGACTTATTTCCTTGGTAAACTCTTTAAAGCTAGTTTTAGCTGGCAATGTGGACCTAGAAATTTTCTAAAATTTTGTGTTTATGGCTTTTAGTCAAATCTCACTGACGTCATTTACCGGGAAAAAACCTCAAAAAGTTGACATCAATTCTTGAAACCATCGTTTTGGGCTATCTTGTGACAGTATGTAAGAGACCTACTGCCATTGAGAGATAACCTGAAAATAAATAAACGCGTAGCCCTTTTACAAACTTGCCATCCAGCAAGGTGTTGTTGAGCCATATAACCGTTTCTTTAAGCAAAGGGCCCGTTACCTCTCTTTTACGCTTATGTTAACTTGCCCTCTTTGCCTCAATCACATCTGCAGAGTTCCAAAATACAAGGCATTGAGGGCACGTTATCAGTAAGACAAAAGAATAACTAAACCTGTCACGATTTCGGGAAAAGTTGTATATGAGGGGGTAACTCGTGCCTATCATCTTTCTTGGTGCAGATATATCGCCAACTCCTGATCTATCAAAGGAATCCATATATTACCTGTTGCTCCTGTTACCTTGCCTTCCAACAAGGTTGTTTTAATACTCAAAGCAGCGAAAGTTGTCGGCCAAACAGCACCGTTTATCAGACAAAACATTTATTAAATGCAGTATCAAAATTTACATATTTACATTTCATTTACTTCTTGTCGCCTTCTCCAAATGGTAGATTTCTCTACCTAAAAAAAAAATACCCTTATTAATAATAACACCACTATCAATGAAGAATGCGCCAAAGCACTTGTGTGATTTCTTGAGTAGCTGCACTGCTATTATGCATATGACAAAAAATATCATTCTTTTAAGTTACGAATGTTTAGCCACCTTATGACTGACTAAAGGAATATGAAAGTATTATTGTTATTATTATCATTATAATATCATTATTAATTTTACAGAAGCTTACTCACGTTGAGACTTCTTATTTGGTAAGATCAGATCATTAACTACTTAGTGTTGGTGTTAGTCTTTCGCCTGGGAAGGTCAAGATTTATCAAGGCTTATCTAGGCAGCTCCCTTTTAAAATTTTCTCTCTTAAAGCAGTGTTAGCCTATGTTTAACAAGGCTTTTGCAAAGCAATTGTGCTGGCACGTTGCAGGAAATACGAATGTTGGGGGACAGAATTCTCTGGAAACCCGTATTAACAACGCCTGCGTTCACCCACAAGATCATACCATTTGTGGAAAAGAAACGTTCGTTTGTTACGAATAAACAATAGTCTGAATCGAGCAGACATTTCGTTAAAAATATAAGCGCTTAGTTTGCTTTTCTCTTCCTTCTTGTGAATTCCTCATGAACCTTCTTGTGGTGTTTGGAATGATGCAGACTCCGTCGCCACCTTTTCACTTCCGGTTTCTTTTGAAGATCATGTATCTCGTGCTCAGCTTTAAGGAATTTCAAAATATCCTCTTGAATTTTAAATATTTTGTCCATCTTTTGAAGTAATTTAGCCATGACGAATGTGTTGGCAGATTGCTCTGGTTTTTTAGAAATGTCTGTCCTCTTTTCCACTGCAAATTTGTTTCCAGAATCAAGCCTCTTGTTGGAGACGAGTGTTTTAAAAAATCTTAATTTGCGTAATTTGCCTTCCTTTGTGAGGTCATCAACTGCAGATTTGCCTAGATGTCCATCTTGAGAATGCTCTGAAAGGTTTTTGTCCTCAGAATTCCATCTTCTTGAATTTTCTTCTTCCTGCTTTCTTAATCTTAATCTACCAATATGGTTTCGTAAAAAGTGACTTGTGTCAATGTGATTCCTCGATCCCTTTAGCCAAATATTTATCTCGTTCCTTCTCCGTCGTCTGATGTCCTTTTCAAGATCTTCTAGATCGCGCTTTCGAATTTCCTCATTTTCAGTTCCATCATCCACAATTCTCAGCTTATTCATCTTATTCTTTGCTCGTTGCATAGCTGAATACTTTGCTGCCTCGATGATGGTCAAGATTTTCTCAATTTTCTTAATCTTGTCAACTTCAAGTTTTGCACCATTTTCTTTCTGGATATCGTCTCGCAGCTTCGCTTCGTCCTCTGCAATCTTTTTCTTTGCTTCCTCGGGCTCAGTGGCGTTATCACTTTGAAGAAGTCCCTTCTCTTTGTTGATATCAGCCTTTTCTTTGCTCATATCGTCCTCGTACTGAACCTCCTCCTGTTTAGCCTGTTTCTCGACGTCATCAATAATGTGCCGCACTGAACTGGGCGACAGACCAATAGCTTCTTCAATCTTAGACATGGCCAAGCTAGCGCGTTCTGTGTCATGAAGTTTTCTGTATGCCTCTGCTAACAGTGGATTAACTAAAACAAAACAAAAAAAGCTGATTTTAATTTCCAGCTTGCTCGACGGCGAACAACAAATATGAAGTACTTCAAAGCTAGGTACAGAATCCCGTGTCCCTTATTCCTCTGTCTCTCTCTTTCTTCTTTTCTTTGTTACTTCAGGGATAAAAGTGCTAAAAAGGCCTATAAACAGGACCACTAACCAATCTGTTTTGGGAACGGAGCTTAAAATGCTCTATCAAGGTTAGGAACTGCGTTGATTAAAAACTTAAAGGAACCCTTGTGTAGATGTTTAAGAACATACGAATAAGTATCCCTCCACCCAACGAGGGTGCTACTTCTACTTAAGAGCGGCAACCACAGATAAGAATAGAAATTCTCTAGAATCAAAATGATTTTGCACAAACAAAAAAATGTTTGCCGTGTTCTGCACCTGGAGCTTGATATGGAGCTGATGCAGGGAAATAAGACGGCGTATTCCAGTTGTCCTGTGGGTTGCTTGAAGGGAAAGCCTGAATATTCCACGGGTAAAATGGCGCGGTAGGATAAGCTCCTGGCAGCTCCTGCTGACCAGCGTAAGCAAAAGGACGAGAAGTTTCAAAGCTTGTAGAACTGGGCGTTAACGGAGTCTGTAGACGACCCTAAGAAAAATAAGAATGAAACCTTTATTGATCCATTCCAAATAGTGGAATATTGTTCTCATTTGCTTTGATTGGGTAATCAAACAACTCAAAAATTAACAACTATTAAACTTTAATGAAGGTAGAAAATGCTGGAGAAAATTTGTTACTTTTAACGGGCACATGGCTGAATTAAATAAATTCTTAATTTGTATGCACAAAGCTCAGTGAGGAGTCTGAGCAAAAAAAAGATACACTTTCTTTTCAAGGTGAGGGCAGAATACACCAACATGGTACTTGGAGGTGAATACTTATCCACTTGTTTTATGTACTTTTATATTTTGCATCTGCTTTTTAAAGATTGTCAAGAATTTCGTACCAAAAGTATCATACATAAAGTAATTAACAGGAGGGGTATCGTACTTTTTCGTGGAAAACTGAATATTTTGCAGTTTGCCATTGAGACTATGGTGGAGGATGCAAGTGTTTCTGGTTATATTACTCCAAGTTGGCACAAATGCAAGCTAATTCCAGTTCAGTCCCAAGAACTACGCCTAGAAATCCAGTGGTTTCAGTGTACCTAGCAAAATATTTACCACCGATTTGGGGAAAAGTCATAACTATAGCAAAATTCTCAAATCTGATTGGTTATCAACTCTCCTGATTTCAGCAATAATAGGACACTACGCGCCATCGCACGTGGGCACTCAAATGGCTTTTTTCACTGCTTGCAAAAAGACTCTAGGAATTTCTTTTGTTTTAAGTTTTAAAAAGCCTAAAATATCACATATTTTAATATAGTTGTGATGAATTGGTAACAGAACTTCGTGTCGTACAATTCGGTCTGAAATCATACTCGTGATTACATAAATCGGCCTCCCTCTACGTGGTCGTCCTTTTTTGTTAATCACTTATATGATTACAGACCGCCCGCTGTGGCTTTTAGCGCCACCCATGCACTCCAGACTGCCTCAATGACGGAAAGGATTGTACTTAGAGCAAGAATGCATCTACCTTCGATTATTCACTACAACCTGGAAGTGTGTGTCGTTAACTATGTTTTGTTTCCTTTCCTTCAAGCAAATTGTCTGTTAACAACGGATTGAAGGTTTGTTTAGTCTTATATACTTACATTGTAAGGAACAGAAATAGGAGCCACCTCGGGTTTTGCATCTGACGGTCCCAGATTGTCGTCCAGTTTCTTGGGCGTCGTTGGAAAAGCAGCGGCCTGGGGTGGTGTTTGCGGAAACGGTTGATAAAAGGACTGAGGTGCAAACAGACCTTTTGAATTAGAGGAGGAATAGAAATATCTTGACACTGGACCTGTGTTTGGTGCTGAGATACTCGGGTTGTATGATGCAGTCAATGGCGCTGACTGTGACATGAGACCGTTTGATTGCCCAAAAAGTGATGCGACCGTATGCGTGGGAGGTGCGACCGGCTGAACTGGTGCGACAGGTCGAACAGGCAAAGCTGGTTTAGCAGGTTCAGGAGCTTGACTTACTGACGAGGGTACCATTTCCGATGCTGCTCCTTCGTTTGTCTTTTGTGGTTTAGTATGCGGTTGTGATTCTTTGAGTTCGTTACTAGATGGAGCATGCGCACTAGACTGTGTAGTGGGTGTGTTTGGGGGTTGGATTGCTAGAAACTCATTAGGGGCCGACGGACTTGGCAGGTCATTAACCTCCAAATTTTTGTTGTTGGTATTTCCTTTTTCGGAGGAGTAGCTAGCGACCTTAGTTGACACTGGTGCTATTGATCCAACTGTCTGTTGAGGGTTGGTTTGTGCTGGAAGCACTGAAGCAGTCGCTTCTGTTTGTTCAACTGGAGAAGAAATATATTAAAATTTGAAGGATAAGACAAGTAATACACTGTATTTTTTTGTGTTTTGAGAAGTGAGACCAAACAAGGACACAAACACAGGTACCGCTCAGAAAAGAAAAAGATGGATAAGTTGACACCTTATAGATTTAGAATCACGTCTACGGTCGACGCCAATTTGTACCACATGAATAAAAATTTTCTTATTTCTTAGAACCCATCAAACTTCGGCTCAACAATGTTACATGAGAGATGCCAAGGGTAACGTCTTAAGTTTCTTACAACAGATGCGCGGCGCTTTTTATTTTCAAGATAGCAGATTAGAGCAAGCATTCTCGAGCGCCTTTTCTAGTAAAAAGATTCGCATTTTCTTCAAATCTTTCGGCCTGTTTTTTCGTTCGCCTTGGCCTCATTTTGGAATGATTCAGGAACAAAATTCTTGAAATTTGTCTTTTTCGAGCATTTCTAATTAATCCGATAAAACTACACAGCAGTGCCGTAAATGATATAATTTTAATGTATAGAAACATACTTGAATTGATTTTCTGTACGTCCGCATTATCTGGGTATGTAGGCTGATAAACAGGCGCCGTTTTAGATGGAACGGTTAAGCTAGCAGGCGACAACATGCTGTTAGGTGCAGAAGCCATATTGGGGCTCGTCCCTTGAAACATTTGTGGTTGATAACTTGCCGTGTATGACTGCATTGCTGGTTGATAAACAGGCTGTTGAATTCCTCCTAAGTAACCCGCAACTTGAGGTGGGTAGGATAGGGGTTGTCCGAGGACTGCTTGAGGCATAGAAGCCATTTTACGTTTTTCCGCTTTTTCGAAATCTTCTTGAGCGCGCTCCTTTGCTAAATACTTAGCTGCTTCAAGCTTGACAATAAGTTTCAAAATATTTTCTGCCTTTTTGACATCTTCGTCGGCGTCTTTTTCAAATTTATTGAATTTAGCCCTCTTAGCTGGGTCTTGTGCTTCATCGGCCAATTTCTTGAAATTTTTCTCTTCGCTGTGTAGTTCGGTTTCTAGTTTTGCAGTTTTGTTCTCGATTGTTGAGGGCTCTAATCCAAGTTCCTTTTCTATGCCACTCAGTGCCTTTGCAGCTTTAACCGCACGTTGGAGCTTTTCACGGGCAATTTCAACTGGGTCGTCTACAAACAGTGAATTAAAAAACAGCAAAAGAGATTTACAATGGTGAAACACTACATCCGCTTTTTTACTTAAACAGGTTTATTTAGTAAAAAACTTAACACTTTAGGGACAAGTCGGCTTATAAATAAAATGCACTGTATTTTGCAACAACTATAAACCGTTTTCACATGCCAAGGGAGCCATATTGGTGTTCCAAAATAATGAAACGGCGGCCATGTTGGTGTACCAAACAAATCCCGTGGGGGGGTTGAACTCTCTTCTTATGTAAAAGTTTTCTTTGGTTCAATAAACTGGCCACGTGAGTGAAAACGCTCTATGTGACTAATGGGATGACTCGCTCACCAAGAAACTTAATATGTTTCTAGCTTTCTACATCACCTATTTATTTAAAGAGCGAGTCCGGAAAATGTTCAACAGATTTCATTGTGATACCTTGAAGAGGGAGCTGCCGCTTTTTGCGTGCGTCGCTTTGAAAATTCGATGTAGAGAGGATCTTTTGTGCATGCTTGTTGTCTGCAAGAAATTAAAGATAGCAAGAAGTTGCTTTAGTGACCACTCTTACACTATGGCAAACGTTTGAGAGGGATATCTTATGAAACTTATTGAAACCATAATTTTTAAACCTGACTCCCAAACTAGCCAGGTAAGACTAAAACATATGTAACAAACTTTTTTGTAGCAAAATGATTTAGTTCAAAACAAAGCTGTAGCTCCCTGCTCGAGGCTATGCTCACAGCATGCTTGGGAAAGAATTATGGAAGCGCGCAACACACTTTTACCCTTTGACCTGTTGCATTTTGACCATTTGACCCCCGCCATGGCTTTTTGCGCAAACCAAAAAAAGTTCTCATGTTTCCTTGTGCGTATAGGGCTTAGGCACAAGGCACAAAGGATATGTAGCTCGGTTAAACCTCACAGTGGAAGACCTTTACCTAGCAAGCACTTGGTACAGATGCCCCCTTTGTTGTTTGATCACCACTATAGGCATCTGTTGACATTTGGTATTAAACTGTGATGACGCCAGGCAAGTTTAAGTTTCTTCTTCACTTAAAACCACACTATCTATCGCGTCATCTCCCTAAAGATGAAGCCTTTGAAATCATCTAAACCGTGAAATCTACTTGGTTCAAAACTAGATTCATGGGTTGCACTCATCTGAATCCATGTGTGGGCAAAGGAGCTCTCCCATCTCCGTTTTAAACAACAAAGCAAACGCTGAGTTCTCTCTCCCACCTGCGCGAGTTACGCCGTTCTTCTTGTCTTTATGTTCTGCTTCCAAAGAATCTTCTTCCTTTTCGTCATCCTCATCTTCTTCATCTGGATCTTCCTCGGGAAATTCTTCCACGGTTGGGACACCATATTCCTCTAACATAGGGTAAGTGATAAAATTTTCTCCCAACAGCGGGCTGTACTGCTCAAGGGTTGGCTCATCTTCGTAAAACTCTGCAAGATTTTCATTATTGAAACAAAAATCGGCCCAAAGTGTCATTACAATGCATGTTTAGTGTCCCCTCCCCCGCCCCCTCCGACCTTTTGTCTCTTATAATATGAAGGAAGCGCGTGGAAGATGCGCGCGGAGGCGATGGACAGAAGGGAAAAGGGGAGATCCTCTCTCCATCCCATCGGCCCGTTGGCCGGGATGCCATAATAGTCGCCTGAGACAGTTCGCTTACAAATGACAAAGGAGACGACTTGGGTCGACTGACTGACTGGCCGACTGAAAGACTGACTGAGTGGCTGGTTGGCTGCTGAATGACAGACTAACTGAATAACTGACTGACTTACCGACTGACTGAGTGACTGACTGCTAACGGACGACCTGCCTGATTGACTGATTAACTGAATGACTGAGTGAATGGCTGACCGACTGACTGGCTGACATACTGACTTATCATTAGTAAAGATTGACAAAATATGCCTTGTTTAAGTGTCGTTAGTTGCTCTTACATGCTGTTCTCAAAACGACATTGCCCCTCAGACCTACCTTGGGCAGAGGCACCTTCCAGTAGACGCAAAGCTGAGACAAGAAACAGAAGCTTCACCGAAACGGAGGCCATATGATATCTGCAAGTATAAAAACAACGTTTATCAATGACGGATATACATACCGATTGATCCACAGTTTAAAACATCCAGTCAAGCCTATGACTTTCCTCACCACTCCAATATTGGATTTTTGACCGATGACAATGTAACTCCTACTTCGTCACGCGGTGGGCCTCTGTATGAGTTCCTGGGGACGTCGATTTCGTCGCGCAATTGTCATCAAATTGTCGGTTTTTAGGCGACATCGTCGCATATTAAGAATTACTTTGCGTTGTAACGCTACTGGCCATCGATCTCAACAACAGCGACAACGGGAAAGAGAAACTTGATAGGCAAACAAAAACTCTGAATGTGCAGCACACTTTTGACAGGTTTCTTAGCCGCCATTGCACGGTTATCGTTGTCAAACTTCATTGAAGAGGCAATGCCATCGTCACTTTTTAAGATCTCTTAGATCGTCGCTTCATCAATGGCAACCGTCGCGACTTCGATCATTTCGTCGGAAATACCCATACAGAGGCTAAAGTGGGGTTCTCTTGAAAACCAGACAGGCAGGCAGACCATCCGTGTACATGTTCAGCCTTTTCATCGAGTCTTGTACAAGCTAACCGTAAACCTGATTCAGTTCACTGGATCGTGCTGTTGGCTTGGTATTTGTCCAAGCGTGCAATTCTGTGGTTAAGTCATACTCGTACATCTCCATGCACCGTTATGCTACATCGAACGCTACTAGATTATGTTAAATTAATTGGTAGTCGAATTATGGTCCTCATAAGGACTTGAAAAATTTGACTCTCATCATCAAATGACTCACTTTTCCGAAATCAAAAGTGGCCATCTCGGACTGAGATGATCATTAACGAGCGTCAAATTAATTCATCAGGAATTTCGTTTTGCTTAATATTCTATATCCTTCTTCTCCTTTTGTAAGGGCTATATCGCACGATATATTAAAGGCCTTATAGTTCTACTTATAAATATGTTCCTGGTGGACCGGCAAGTGTGGTCATGGATATTCCAAACCCACTGAATCATAGGGGATTATAGTAATCGTTTCCGTCAAGAGAAGGATGTTCTCTTGCTTCCGTCTTGTTTTAGAACATTGATTGATAGAGCGACAAGCTCTTTAATTCTGCCGAGGTTGAACTGCAAGACGTTTTCAGTATTGAAAACACTGGTAGTAAAGAACCGTAAATGACTCCCTTAAATCAAACTTCCACTTATACATGCTTTCCTCGAAACCTACCAGAGATCATGGACTTAAGTTTTGTGTCGTCATTCTTAGTATTCCAACGGCAAATATCCGAAATTGGTTCTTGAACACAATATTGGCATTAAAAGGCTTCTCAGTTATAACTCTAATCCAAACGTAAGTTCTTTCTGGTGGCTTGCTTTTGAAGTCGTTTAACCCCCAGATCGCGAGGAAAATTCCATCATAAAGAAATATATACTTTCTTACACAACATATATAGATGTAAAAAGGGAGGAGGACAAATTCTTCCCATGTAAGTGCTTATCAAACGCTTCAAGAATTTTCAATTTGCTAAAATCAAGACAGCCTGTTAAACGTTGTCATATTTATTTTTCTGTGAGTGGTTTTTATGAGGTGTTTCAATTATCACACTTTCGTCCGTATGGCCAAGAATATGATTTGCAAAAACAGTGCATTGAGGTGTTTAAAAAAGTGCGAAATATGATGCTTGGCCGAACGTTCGATTTATGTTTACAGGGCAAAGAAGCACGACTACCAGGTTGATGTAAGTTTCCTAAAAAGAAATTAAGTTTCTGTCATAACCCACTGGTTCTTAATTGTCAGTAAAAGTTAATTTTAGCTCAGGTAGACGCAGAGGACATTCAAACTCGATTTAACATATCATCTTTGTTTTTCTGGTCTACGAACAATGTGAATCAAAATTGAACCTGACAGTGTATGCTTGGGTAGCCATGTTTTTCCGGACCACCTTTATACTAAGGGTTATTGAACGGAAATAAAAACCTACCTGTAAAGATTCATACGTTTGACATATTACAACACCAAACAGTGACAAAAATATCCGCGTTTGAAAATAACTGCAGCCCAAGAAAGAAAAAATTCCACTTGTTGGCAAGTGAAAATCCCGCAGTGGAAAACTACGACATTTCTAGATTTTTAAGCAGCGGAAGTTTCCCAAGCGAGCCGCCATTGTCATTTCCACCTTAAGTGTAAAAATATGAACTCAGATTGGTATATAGGTTGAGATCATCCTTCAAACTGACCAATCACAAGACGAGGTTTTAACAAGCGTTGATGAGTTTTATCATTTCAAATCAGTTAAGCCAGTGAGTCAAAACCGACACAAGTGTACCTGTTGTTTAAGTTGAAAGTCATCAATAAAATGAATGTTTTCAGTGGGTATTTGCGCGTATAATTATGTTAACAAAGTAAAATGGTCTCACACAGTTTGGACACCGTCCAACGTTATGAGAGTGAATAAATTATAATTCTCTCGCCACGAGATTTTTTTGTTTCATTTATCACTTTCTATTTCATTAATGTTGTTCATTCTTTTATAAAATTATCCGTTATGTACGCTCACATTTAAAAACATGAAACAGGTAGCTCAGTTTTTGTACGCCAATTCTGTTGACCTTAGAAGTAATGAGAAGTTAAGTAAAACACCATACGTGTAGCGATCAGCTCTGGCATTTAGACTGTGCTAAAATATTTCAAGTTGCCCGGGATCGTTAAATGGAAAGATCTTCCAATTCTAATTATCCATACTGTACGAGTAAGATCGCCGATCTTTTTAAGTGTGCTTCATGTAAGTGAAACCCGTTGCCTGTGGTTTTACTAAGCTGATAGCGAGCACTTATTTGCAGTATGAGGTATAGTTCTCATTGTCGGTGTGTCTTTGGCTGCCTGTGTTTTTTATTTAGCGGATATTGAGCAGTTATTTACAGTATGAGGCACTATAGTTATCGTTTTCGGTGTGTCTTTGGCTGCCTGTGGTTTTTTCTTATCGGATATTGAGCAGTTATTTACAGTATGAGGCACTATAGTTATCATTTTCCGTATTTCACGTGAACGGAATAGCGCACAATTTGCTTCTAAGCTACTACTTGTTTCGAGGCAAACATTTGACCTTCTGCTAATTCTTTCATATGTACACCCATGACTCCTGGGACACACCAGTAGGTTCAGTATGCTCACAAGGGTTTACCTTTTCTCCTACGTACTTTTTAAAAAACTTTCACTCCTTTTGGAGATGGTTAGTTAATTAAACCTCAAGCGTCAACCGACACCGTAATTGTCGAAAGAAAACTCAGTACTGTTTTGTAATGTTGTGAGAGCTGCCGGCAATTTTCCTAAACAGTTTAAAAAATAAGTCAAGATGCTTGGAAAATTTTGCCATGGCATTAATTTAAAGTGAAACCGTTTTTTGTAGGTATACATTCTTACTTAAGAAAAATATTTTCTTAACAATGAATGCTTCAAAGTAAACATAGCAACAGGTGTTACATTATAGTGTTGCAGCACGTTGAAAAAGTAACTTGTAATTGTTTCTAACAGTTAATGAGATATTTAGCCTCCTACCTGCTGCACATAATCCGACTTCCTCGCTTTTAAACAATGCCTTAATGTGTTTCTGCATGTAAACTTTGACGGTAATTAGGTCAATCAAACAAGGCTGCTAGGTTTGGAACCGGTGAAATGTTGTCATGTGACCACGCCCTAAATTAACGCCTTGTAATAGACTCATGTTAAATTGTCTCCATTAAAGTAAAAATAACCGGTGAATTTTCAACGTCTCTACTTAAAAGGTGAAAAAACGGAGATTTCTAATCTCAAGTATTACTTCGCTCGAGGGTCACTTCGATCTTACGGATAAAATATTTAACAGTGGGTAAGCTTTTCTTGAACAGTACTTTCTTTCTTTCATACGTCAGGCTTCTGTCGTACCAAACTGAATCCTTGAATGAAGGTCGACCCACAAAAGCACGCCAGAAGCACGACACAAACTATTAATTAATATTGGAAGAAGAGATAACTTAACAAATCCTCACTGTCTAATAGTGATTTAGGCTGAGTACTATTATTAAAAACTGGATTATTGGATAATGCAATTCTAGAGCCCTGATTGGCTTTAGCCATCATGGCATATGAGCCTCTGTACCACGCTCTCCAAACGTGGTAACTGTACGCGTCTACTCAATTTAAAAATAAGCTGAAAATCGGTTGTTTTTACAAATAAAGTCGGTAAGAATTCTCGATATTTTGTGGGCGTTGTTAACAAAACAATTATTTCACAAGCGCTTGTTGGATATGAGATGATTATAGCCAGCTCATATCCAACGCGCACTCGAGTAATTGTTAAGTAGCCTGTTATTGGGGAGTGTCCGGAAATGGAGAGTACAGAGAACAAAAACGGAGAATTCAGGGGGCGGGAGTTCTCTCGCCCTTCCTCACTTCCCTTTGCGCCGCCAACCACTATTTGAGTGCCTGAACGTGTTAATGTGCTAACTTCACATTTATCTCTTAACTAGATCTCACTCTGTCTTATGCGGGTCGTGGGAGATCTGGGTACCAGGTAATTATGCTGCACATGGCTAGGACAAGATCGTCAATGTCCAACACATTCTTTGTGGTGATAAATGACGCAAATATTAAATGTTGAACTTGGTAAGTAAATGAGAAAGATGTATGCAACAAGCGTAGACGAAAAATAACGCCTAAATAATCTTTTTTTAAAAAAAATACTCAGTTTTTATTTGTTCACTTTTCATTCCATCTCTTTTTTTTTTCTTTACGTTTCCTGAAGGTACATGTGTCCAGGTACTTTTTTAAGTTCACAATAACGAAAATGTTATTTATTTATCTTTCCGTCTTCTGCAAAAACGTTGTGCTCTGCATGCATTTACTTGTGGTCCTTTGTGGCAGTCGACGTTTTTATATTTTATCAAGAGCCGTAATATTATGATCTCTTGATTTTATTAAGTAAATTTTATTAAAGTTTTTTCCTTGTTTCGAGGTATTTCCATCTTCAGTTATTGCATCAAGGTTGAATCCTTTTCTCTTTCTCTTTCGGCACTGGTTTGAATTAAGTGATTGTTTCTTTCTTTAAATTATTATTCCTCAATTTCACTATTCCATCTCGTTTATACGGTATAACAGGTTTGATTGAGTCTTCATTGATTGTGTTCAGCGGTATTTTAGGTCCTTTGGGTTGCGTGGCCATTTGAGATTTAGGTTTTCCTCCTGGAATCAGACCTGAAATGGCCTTTATTGCATTTTCGCCAGCCTTCATGAAAAACTCCAGGATGTCTCTTTCTTTCCTTTGATGTGCTGTTGCTAAAAAGGAAAGGAGTTGTTTAAATTCACTCTTTATCTAACCTTGTTTCAGGTTTTTCCTATTTATATTCACGACTAAGAGACGGGAATGGGTGTGCAGCTCGAACTAAGGAGCCTGAGTGTTTAATGCCGTCCAAATATCATACAAAGTTCAACATCATAACTAAAGAATGGTATACAAATATCCCTAAATAAAGTCACTCAGGCTAAACTATTCACGTGCGCCGCCTGATACGAAAACCCAAAAAACCCAATGGGAAAAAATTGGGAACGTATTACCCAACCGATCGGTCGCACAACCTCTGGGGGTTAAAGGTAAAAAATCAATCGATAGATGAATGAAGTAAGATATAAAAATAAAAGTTGATAGTTCGAGAGCTGAGATGAATACATTACAACTGTCAAAACCTTATATACCTAATAACAATAGAGTCAATTAACGCCATAACGGCTCACGTGCGTTCATACCAATAGGAAAGTATTTACATTCTCTGTCACTGCCACTACGTTTAGCTCCGCCGAATGTAAATACATTTCCTTCGGGCGTCTTGAATTCCGTAGGGATAACAAGTCATATAAAACTGTTTATTATACTTTACTGCAATGTTACTTGGCTGTCCAAGGATTGCCTATTAATAACACTTCTTGAAATGATCAGTATACAGTCGCTTAGCAACCGTACGTACAAGTCTTACCTATTCGCCACTTAAGAAAAGAGAGGAAACCTGGGTCGAGTTAACTTTCTCAAAGACTGCCGGGACTGTTGCTAGGGACAGTAGCTGACCATCGAGTCCCCAGCAACAATCCCAGAAACAATTGCGGGATGACTTTCGGCTCCAGTTCTCTTCTCATTTCTAAAGTGGCGAATGTCATATCCAATATCGTACACCACAGAGAGTAGTTCTGTGATGCGTTCGAGTGTTATACCTCGGAATGTCCCTAAGTGACTCGATTTTTCTCAATATATCTTCTCAGATGCTGCGAATGCGATTAAGGCGGGCGAAGACGGAGAAAATATGTTCAGCAATCTTTCAACTTTTTAACTATATTACTTTTCGTTTATATACTTTTCTTTCTCAGTCATTTTAAAAAGTTTTTCTCCATCAAGAGATAAACTATATTCCTTTTGGCTGGAGGCTGATGTCGTTCAACTCAGTTAATTTGCCCTTCTAGCATCTTATCAGCCACCTTGCTTTGTCTAAAAGCACCACGGGATAGTTACGCCCTACGCCATTTTCCCTAGGTTTATATTCATAAGGATGACAATAAACTGTCGAAACTTATCATATTTTCCCCCAACAAGGCCAGCTGAGCTGGTGCATATCAGATTTAGCAGGTCGCTACAGGTTGCAGCCATGGTTTGTTTGACAGATATTATTTCAAAAAATATAAGAAACGAAAACAAGGTCTATAGCTAAAACAACAAAAATAAAGCGGAATACTTCACGATAATGTATGAGAAATTCAATACATTTTCAAAATTTTACCTTGTATTTCTGGTTCCACCGAAAGCCCCATCAAGATTAAAAGGAGTAACATTGCAGTTCGGAAGAGACGCAGGACCTAACAGGTCAATCACGTGTTGCTTGTTGTGGCCAGAAGTACACTGAGGCTCATTGCAGACAAAAAATCTTCTTGGTCTTGATCAATTTTACTGATGATCAAGGTTATGTTGTTCTATATCAAACCTTCTAAGTTTACGTTGTTTGGATTTGAGTACTGTAAACATGTCAGGAAATAAGATACTTATTTACCTATTCAAATGTAATATGACGTAGACAGAAATGAATATTTGACCAAGAGCAGACAGCTTGCAACTTATCAATGTGCAATTCAGAGTTTAGCGAGTCTCTAAACAATGCACTATTCTCACAACTGAAGGACGTTTTTACTGTTCATTTCTTTGATTTTCTCTTCAACATCAAACCCTCCACTTCAGTGCTTACAGATAAAACTCGGCGTCTTTTTGAAGTGCTCTCCCTCTTTCTTTTGTTGTCTCTTCTGTTCTGCCTTCTCGGCCAACGTCACAACAAACTTCTTGGCCGGCACTTGATTCACAGCTTGTCGCGATTGTGGACGATCAGAAGCAGGGATGTTTCCAAGGCTTCGTGGTCTCTTCTGCAGACATTCTTCATGCTACGGTGTATCGAAGCTAATGTCTACCTGTTGGGCGGGTTTCCCTGAGACCGCTCGGCACCATAAAGTTGCTCCTTTCGAATTTGGTTATCATTCATTCTGACAAAATGACCGAGCCAGCGCATTCGTTTCTTTTTGAGCAGCGTGAACATGATTGCCAAGTTCACTTCTTTCAGGACTTTATTAGACACTTTGCTCTGCCATTTGATATTAAGTGGGAGTTTGAGGCAGCGTTTCCGCATGTGATATGTATTTAGCTTACGTAAAGGCATTTCATATGTTTTATTCCCTTTAATTTCAAATTGGCCCTATGTTGTATTTGAGCTTATCATCAAAAGGAGAGTTTAAAGAGCAGTTGAGGTCTTTAATTTTCTGCTATCGAAGATCATCTCACGTCAGCTCAAGTTCCTCGGTCACATTTTGCGCATAGAGAGCTCTCCAATTATGGCGAACGAAGCGAGCCGTGAAAGAAAACTCTTGCGTGTCTTCTCGGACTCCCCCAAATCGAGGGCTTACTCGAAGGCCACACCCGCTAACATCTACGCCTTGTATGAGCCCCTCCTCCTCCAAGGGAGAAGACCCTCAAGGAGACTGCATAAGTCCTTTTATAGCCAAGTCCAGGAATAGATCGACCCCATTAAGCATTTCTCAGAGGATCTCATCTTGCGCACTGCCCAAGACCGAACCAGCTGGAGACGCCTTACAGTCAACTGCTCTTCGGTTAGCTAATGATGATGATGATGATGATGATATGATGATGATGATGATGATCAATTTTCTGATAATCACAATTCATCCGGGAAATATCTACGCGCTAAAAAGACGATTCATATATTTTTCTCCTCTTTATTTACTTTAGTATGAGATATTACGGTGTCCTTAACTTTTATGCTGAACATTTGATTAACTGTTTAGATCATGGACTGATTAGAATAAACTATTGTCCACCTCTTGATAACGATGGCTGGCTATAATTGTAGTTATATGATATTTTGAGTAAATAATCAGGGACTCACTTCAACCGGAAGTGAGCTTTTTTTTCTTTTTATATGCCTTGACGCCACCAAATTTGTATTGCTAAGTGTCTTTACTCTTATAGAGACGATTAGCCCAAACATTTGTTCATAATCACTGCTCCTGTGCAAAAAAAAAGTCCACTTCCGGTTGATGTGCGTCGCTCAAAAACGTCGCTGCTTAAACTCCCTATTAAATAGTTCATTATTTTCTATATCAAACCATGTGAAAATGACAACAGGCGCGGATCGAGGATGAATACTGACCGATTTCCTAAACGAACTCCGAAGGCGCACGCTTCTACGTGAGTCCGGGGACATGCTCCCCCGGGGAAATCCGGTTTGGATTTTAACTCCCTAAAGTTCCCTTTTCTGGGATTCTGAGTCATTCAGACGGGATGTTGGCCAGTTCCATTCTCCCCGGATGAATCCTTAGAACTTGGAAAGTTTTCTATTTATTAAAAGTACATTTATTATGAAAAATCTGACCGATTTCTGTAAAGCGGTGGAAACCGATGTGGATCCGCGCCTGGACAGGGTATCTATATAAAACTGGCCCTGGTTGTTCAAAAGCTGAATAGCGCTATCCAGAGGATAAGTGTTACAAAAACCAATAGACCTCTTTAGCTTGTATGTTTTTGTTTTCCCAATACAAGTCATGTACTCTAGGGAACTGTTTCTTTCAAATTTCGTCTTATTCACGTGCGTATGTGCGCATAATTTATGAAGGGTCAAGTTCCCCTGGGACCCCTATCGGGAAAACAAAAACATACAAGATAAAGAGGTCTATTGCGCTATCCAGTGGACAGTAATTTATCCACTGGATAGCGCTATCCACCTTTCGAACAACTCGGGCCTGATGCACATGAACATAAATTAATGCAGGGATTTATTGATAGCATTGTTTTAAGGCCCCGAATCCGAATATTTTTTACAGCACATTTTGTTATATACGAATCGGCCTTCCGTCCGCACGAAACTGGTAAATCCGCCGACCGATACCATATCTTTTTTTAAACCACTCTCCATATTGCTTTAAGGCCCCTTTCACATCAATCAGGGTTAAGAAATATGCGGTTAAATAGTGTAGTAGGGACTAAGATTGATACGAAATATACTGCAGTAAAGCTTGCAAACGGAACTAAACAGGTTGAAGCAAATATCCTTTTAGTCTTTAGCATGGGTACTAGATTGTTTTCTTTCCATCTAGATTCCACTGGGTCTGTTACAGAGGGGTGTAGTTAGACCTTGAACTCGTTTAGTAGGAGTTTTTCATTTTCATTTAGTGCCTAAATTCCATTGAATAGTTTGGCTATGGAAACAGGTCTCTATAGATTTTTAAAGCTAACCGGTTAATTTCTCTCCATGCACAGACATCTAAAGAAGAAAAATCTATTGTTTTAAAATGTTTTCAGTTTTCATCGGCTTAGACCTCCAAGGACCTTTCAGGGATGGGAAAAATGACAGAAATAGAGTCCATAAGCCATGAGACAAGACCAGTGAAATCCTAAAAATTGATATTAGCATTCTGGCAAGAAACTTTTTTACTATTTGCGACTAAAAATTTCCATTCTACATGCCTAACAAATAAATTTGTCGCCGTTTTACGGCTAACCCAAATTGAGACTCTCATGGAATGGTAAATATTGAATATAGGAGTTAGGACCAGTTAGCAACCGATTATCATTCAGTGCTCTCGATAGATACATTTCGAACATGTCGATTATCTCTGCCTACTTTCAAGTTAGAATGAAAGCTAGAATAACTTATTCAAGAACTGCTCGACAGCGCCTTCGGTGTGATAAGAAGTAATTTTGTCGATGTCATTCTGTTCAATCCCGAACTTTTTACCAATAGCTTGAGCAAGTACTGCTGCCTTTTTCAAAGACGAATTCACATCATCAAATACTTTTCGCAGTCTATTTTGCGTCTCACAGTGAGCGAGGAGCGCTTGGGCCACTTTAAATTTCAAGTTGTTCGTTTTCCTGATCTTCTCTTTCAAATAATTAATCTTGCCTGAAGCGGGGTGTTCTTCCTTGATCTCTAAACTTTCATTGTGTTTTGACTCGAGCTGGCGAGCATGCGTCCCTTTGATCACGTGATGCTCCATTCCCGAAGGTGTTTTGGCGGTATCTTTATGATTTTCAGCATCTGAAATATTTTTGTTGGTCAATTCTCTTGTTGTATTCTTAGCCCCTGACTTAACCTGGAACTGAGGAGCTTTCAATTGTTGGCGGTTTTTTATTTGATGTGTGCTTGAGTCTTTCTTCACGAAAACTTGATTTGACTTCTCCAGCGTTTTCGGAACGTTTTTGTTCGTGGACATTTTGGCTCGATTGGCTGATGAACTCAAATCTTTAGCATCACCATTAAGTTTCTTTGCATGTGCGGTTTTTTTAATTACAGGTCCTGAAACTTTCTTCTGTCTTTCTTGTTTGGGCACATCTTTAAATCGAGGAGCTTTATGCTTTTCATTAACTCTATATGCGACGGTATTTTGAACATGAGACCCCGACTCTGCTGGTGAGTCTAAGCTCTTTTCAGAGCCGAGCTTCTCATTTTTCTTCTCTATAGAAGTAATATTTTTACTGTTTATCACCTTAAACAGATTATTTTTCTCATCTTTTTGAGGTTGTGGAATTTCTCTTTGATGACTTGGTTCCACTACAGTTTGGTGCTGTTGTTTCTTCACGTGATCAATTCCAATAGCCGCTTCTTTCTTTGATTTCTTTGCGCGCTTTTCTTCGGTAGATTTAACAACCACAGCCTCCTGAGAAGAGTTTGGAAGAACTTCGTGCTTGTGTAATTTCCTTATTGCCTTATCGTTAGATTTTTTTTGTTTAGAATACTCTATTTTTGAAGACTTTTCTTGTGATTTTGTTTGCATCTTCAATAAAGCATCATTCTCTGGATGCTTAAGCTCTGAAGACAATTTCTGCTTCTTTGGTGGGACGATTTTACTACCTTTTGTGTGTTTATTTTCCTTTCTTTCCTCCTCACTGCTCTGCTTAACAGCTTTAATATCTTTGGCGTTATCCATGAATTTCTTCTTTGGGTTATTCCTTTTAGCAGCATGGATTTTCTTGATGTTTTCCATGACTTTCCAATATTTGTCCAAGCCTTTTTGGTGGAAATATTTTCGAAGAACGTTTGGTGCTAACTTGGATAGTATGTCCAGTACCCTCTTGTGTTTCTTTGTTAGTTTAATATGTGTGCCTTTCGCATGCGCTTTTGACAAAGGTCTTGGGATGAGCGATTTTTTGCTACCTGTTTCAATTGTGTATTGATCACTGCTTGCAATAAACTCGGCGAGTTCTTTATAAGTTTGCTCAGAAACACCCGCATCTTTCTTTGGTTCAGAATCTCCCTCAATCAGCGCTTTCACGAGGCGTGCTTTACTTAACTCGTTCATCGCTAATTTACCTTTATCATCTGCTTTATCTTTTCCTCCTCCTTTCTTTGTGTGATGTTTTACTAGTCCTTGTTTCTTTATCACACGAATTGAATCCCTTTTTCTCGTGTTTTCATGATGACCTTTGGCCACAGGATCACTCCTCGCTTTTTTGATCTTGTTCTTTCTAGCAGGAACCCCGCTCTCTTTCTTGTGATACTTCTTTGCGTTATTCTCAACATCTCTTTTGACGATCAGTTGGCTGGCTTTGGATAAAAAATTTGTATCGCTTTGTTTCTCTTCGTCGTCCTCATCTATAGATCGGTGAGAGCGCATGTGTACCTCCTCGTCTCCCTTTAACAAACTTCCGGATTCCGTTAGGAGCCATCGATTTATCTCGTTGGCGATTATTTTGGATTCCTTTCTGCCTCCTCTATAACGTCCTCTAGTCTTGGACCTGCTTTAGCTGCACAAAAGTTAAAAAAAAAAGAAAAACAGATAGATTGTTCGAAAGCGTCCAAGCTGGGAGAAGCGCGCTAGAGAGAAAACAGTTGCCACGCCTCACGCGTTTTGGAAGCTGACGAAATTACCGTATGCTACGTTAGTCTCCATTTCCAGCGGCTCGAGAGAGTCTGCTACGAGAATAAACGATTTCTCTCATTTTTTTATAAGAGCATATCATCAAAACAAAGGTATTGCCTTATCTGTGACGCATTAACTGCTGTAGCCTGCTTAGCAGTAGGCTCGATTACCACATCACCAGGTCGAGATAAGGAAGCACTACAAACAATTATGGGACTACTAATCCAGACACCGAATTAAGAGCGATCCGGAAATCCCCTTTCAAAAAAACGTTATCTAGGCTTTGGGGACCTCAGTTTCACGGAAAAATGAAGTTAGGGCCCACCCCACCGCTCTTCCGTCCTCCGCCCCACTTGATATGCCACTGTCGAATGCAAACCAGACTCCCACGAGCAAACGGCTGAAACAGAAACGAAAACGAAACGACAGACGGCTGAAAATAGAGCTTCTCAGCAAAACTTTTGAAATGAAAGAAAATATGGTGGTTACTAGGCATTTCATGTTGGATTCCATCAGCCATTTCTAGGTTCTACTCTGTTCATCAGGAAGAGGCTTATAACTGGGTTTATATGCTTCTGACCAGGTCATAAGTAACGCAAAAAAAAATATGGGTTATGAGGGAACATCATCTGTGCCGTATGTCCCAGCCCTTACCTTTAACCCAGTTATTTCGATGCTTACCATTTGTTAACTGTAAAAAAGCTCCAGCGAAGAATAAGAATAAGAGGGAAAATCGTAAGAGTGAACTATAGCTTGACTCCATGATCTGGCATTCTAGACAGGAATTAAATGAAACAGAAATCAATGCACTTTATTTTTAAAGTTGATCCTGCCATTTTATTCGTGGTAGGTTTTTTATAGCATGCGTGACTTGCGCCAGATCAGAGTACTAAAGGCACGAGGATCAATTAATTAAATAATCCCTTAAGAAACTTTGAAACGAGGATTGAACTCCGAACAAGCTTCTGAAGATTGGGAATGCGCGTGTAATACTGTTAAGGGGCTCATGCGACAGGGGCACCCAACTTAACGACTGTTTTCTGTAAAATATCTGTTCCGGGAAGCAGATGTTGGCTAGAATTTTCTATTACTTGAGGAAGGCTAAAAATTTCTAGATGACCGTTGCGTTCATGTACAAATTTAGAAGCTTATCTAATAAATTCCCTACGATTTTCTTAAGTTTGATGTTTCAAATTGCACTCCTCAGGTCAGAGTATTTTTCTTAGGAAAAAGGAAACGTAAAATTTTCGAATTTAAAAATGAGATGGAGAGAGCAATCAGAGAAATTCTCACTTTCGTCATACGTTAAATTACATCCAAAATTTTCGGGAATGTAACACTGAAGCCCTTAGTGTAATTTCGAAAAGACTGAAGTTCCCCTAGGATGACCGAAAAGATACAAATTTTATAGCGCCGCTTGGAATGCATTTCCAGATATCTAAAAGGACCCTGGATAGCTTGAAAAGTGTTCTCAATGTATTTAGGAGGAAACCGTCGTTTGGTGCCCCTGATGCGAGTAATATGCAAACATTTTCATTTTGCTTGCATTAATCGACTTGAACAGAGTGCAGTGTGGCCCAACACTTTCATCAGGCCTGGCGGTTAGTATATCAGGCCAGAAAATACACCCTTCTATTAATAACACTAAAGGCAACCCCTTATTTCTAACACCCCTTGAGCCAAGTCCTGGTCTCAGTTAAGTTCTGGACGTGAAAGCAAACAATGATATTTGCATCCGCTAAAAATGTTATTCCACGAAGGCTACTGATCGTTAAAAATCCATTGAATTTATTTATTGTGTGTCTGACGGCCTAAGATTCGCATTTTTGACATCGAAAAAAAATAGCAAAAGTGCCGACTACGTCAGAAGAAAACTTTTGTTTGTGGACCAGTATTTGTTCGGATCCCTTCTATTATAAAACAACGATCAGAACATTTTTGTTACCAAAAATTAGAATAAATCAAAGAAATCTTGAAGCAACTTCTCAGCTGATTCAGAAGAATTTTCCATTGGCAACAAATATTTACTTTTACTATTGGGAAGACTATGTTATTTAACTCAGCTATGTCACATGCGCAAGATCTTTTCAAGGACATGAGTTAAAGCTTAATCGAACTCTGTAACGGCCTCTTATAAAACAAGAGCTCGCTTGTTATTGAAAATAATACTAACGGAAAAATAAAACCAAGGCTTATCGGTGAGAGACTGACAGATTTTAAAACAATCAAAGCTAATAAACTAACATACAGAGCCGCACTCATGTACCTGGAATATGCAAGCTACACGGGCTGGTATGTTGCTTAGAAATATTTATAATTCCTCAATTCCGAAATGAAACAGCAGTAACTTATAAACTTGGTGCACAAGCTTACCTCTGAAACCACCCTGTCTGTTCTGGGCCTTCCTATCCATGATTTCACTTGTGGAATTTTCTACTTCTTTCCAAAACCGGCCGAACTCACAACCCCATAACGACCTTGCGATTCACTGAACAAAAAGACTTCCAGCTCTGCAAGGGGTTCTTATTGTTGAAGGTGGAGATTTCACACCAAATTTCCGGTGGAAAATTCTTTCCTCTCCAGTGTGCAGTTAGAGTACCTGTTGAGTGTGATTACTTATTCATGATGTTATTAAAAGTGCTTAGTGACACACCCTTGAGTTGTGTGTTCATTTGCCTATCGCGGATTGTGATGTTTTACTGGAGTCTTGTGTTCTAACTTGGGGATTTTAAGATATAAATTGTTCACGATAATAGGGACTTTAAGCAAATCGCTACGGCGACCTCTACTACGGCGGCCGGAGGTAAAAATGACCCAGTGCGCATGCATGGAATTGACCTTTCGCCGTAGCGCCAAAACCTACTACATTAACAAATGTCGTGTGGTGTAGTCGCTTCTACGTGAGCATGTAATTCGACTTTTTCCTATTTTTAACAATCACTGGTTTTAAGTCATAAATTGTTTTTCACTTTATCAAGAAAGTGTTTGACGCTCCTGGTTTTCAGGAACTACGTCTTCCATGCGTTTTACTAACAGCGAAAGTAAATTAGCGAGAAACCCTGTAGTCACTGTTCGGGTGCCGCTTGCTTCAAGTTAAAAGTCGGCGGGCTAAGGTGGTGTCTCTTGGAATTACTCTCCCCGGGACTCCGTATCCACGACGGCCGAAGACGAGGTCGCCGTAACGATTTGCGTTAAGTCCCTAAAGGGTTTGTAAGTACAGCATCCAAAGTTTTTGACGGGAATGGTTTTGATCCAGCTCCTGGAATAGCCTGCGTCGCAGACGTAATCTAACTCCTGTTAGTAACTTAACCAGAAGTTTAGTTCCGTCTATGGTGAAGACTACGCCTGGCCAAGAGATTCAAACGCCAAACGCACTTTAGTTTTATTGACTGAAATCATAAAATGAAATTTCAGACCTTAAAGAGGTTTAATAGCTGACGTTTTGAATGAATCACGGTCCTTTCTCTTAAGGGCTTAGGCTATTGAACCCATAAAAAATACAAATAAAAATAAAAATTTCAACACTCAGAGCAAAATTTAAAACAAAATCGAATATGTTAGGCCGGAGCAAGTGGAGTGGAGGGGAAATTGGGTGACTTTCATCTTATCCTATTTTTCAACAGTGAAGCCGTTCACAGGGTAATGCAATTAACTTTACGTGACCCTAATGTGAGCAAGAGGTAAACAAGCATTTAAATCATGCGAATCAGTTAACACTAATATATAGATTTTGCCACGGCTGAAAGCGAAGCTGTCGATAATATTTATAGTTTGCTCAAACAAAACATAAAACATAAAATCGTGTAATACTAAGCAGCGAAGGCAACGAGAACGGCGAAAAAAACAACAATAGGTCTAACTAGTAAAAAAGCAAGTTTGCACGTGCAGCACACTTTTTTTGTTCATTTCTTTGCATTGCCGTTGTTTTGCACGACTACAAAGTGAAACTTCCAGAAATTTCCTAGTTACACGTTTATGGACGAATTGTCGTACGTGTTCTTGTTCACTTATTTTTTCACTGCCGCTCATTTTCACCTTGGTGGCCGCTAGCATTTCTCGTTTTCTCACCACCGCTACAAAATTTTCACGTTGTTCTTCCAACAAAAAATGTCTCCTTTGTTTTTTTATCTCTCGCTCTTGCTCTCTGTTGCTCTTTTTCTCGTTGAGCTTCGCTGGCCTATCGTCTACTTTCTCTTTTTCTCTGTCTTTCTCTTTTTCTATATTCCAAATTTGTGGACATGACAATTAATCTAAGCTTGATACTTTAGACAACACGGATACAGAAAAAATTTCCGTTTTTCCTTTTCGTCTTTATTGACTCTTTAGTTGTCTCCGCTTCACAAGACGCGGGTGGCTTCATGACTATGCGATTTCCCACCAAAATAACCTCGAGTTGCATTTGGTTGCCATACCTTTTGATTGAGTTATTTTACATTGGTATGCCTGTGATGTGGACGGACGGGCGTACGGTCACGTGATTACCAAAATCGCTCGGATGGGTAGATTACCACATTTTCTTAGGTATGGGTCTACGCTCGCGCGCGCTGAGCGCGTGGAGCTCCGCTACAAATTTAAAAAATATTGACAAACCTAATAAACTAGCCTCGATCAATCAGAATGTACTTTTAATAAAAGATTTGAAAATTAGTGTTTGATATCTTTAAGAAACATAGAAGTTGCTCCAAGACACCAAGAATTCTTAAGATTGTTAGTTCTACGAAGAATCTTAAATGCGTCTATTTCTTGAAGTGCACGTAATCAAGTCCCATGTGTTCACCAGCATGTACTAAGGCGATTTCCGCTTTGCGAATAACTTCCTTAACCATCTTATTTCCACCTTTTCCTTTCTTTCTTAACGTAGCAACCTTATCCGCCAGTGCAACGTACTGTTTGGCAATTTTCAGCTTCTTTCGAGCCTTGTTTAACTTCCATTTAATTTCATCAACTTTCGATTTAAATTTCGGGACCTTTTCTAGTAGTACCGCTGCTGCAGTAGACGCTGACTCTGACCCAGTCCCCGAGCCTGAAGCCTCGGCGTGCATAAGTTCGGTTATCAGTGAGCGATTGCTGTCACGTGGCTTCGACTTCTTCTCTGAAACAGCAAAGGTAAAATATGAAAAAACAAAAAAATAACAGGGGTAGAGAATAACTCATTACAGGCCCAGAAACACGACTAGGGGACTAAGATGATATTTTAGGAATTGTCTTTGTTTGCGACCTTTTGTTAAGCAAGCGCTCCTTTACGGAGCAAGAGCAGAAAACAAGGTTTACCCAGGAGTATTCAGACTCACTCTAACTATTGCGCCCTGCTCACACGGGAAAGCATGCTACTGTGTAGGCAGAATATGTTTTTTTTTTAAATACTAAAAGAAAAACAGTAAACTGATCCTTAATGCAAGACGACTGAGAGAAAAAACATACACAAAAATCAAGTGGTAAGGTGTATTTGCCCCGATATTTTGGTTCGCAAACAACTCATTCCCAAGGTCTCATTTCTTCCCTTATCTCTCGTCACAGTACAGGACTCCGCCACAGGGGAAGGGAAGAAGAGACCCCCTGAGGTGTGCTTAACATTTACACAAACCACCTGGGTGGAAATCGTGTGCATAAACATAAAGCTATAACTGAACTTTTACGTGGTGGGAGAAAGACCCCCTACAAAGTATATTCTAATCAGCTGAACGGACCGTTAAAAAAAGAGTAGAAAATTTGCATCGCCTCAAATCACAGCCCATATTTTCTGAAGATTCCCAAACGGAAAGGCGCGAACCATTTGATTTTCCAACCAGAATTTTCAGTTTTTTATGTCAATGGAACGTATTCCTGGTAACTTATATGAACACTGATTTGGAAGGAGTTAAGCAACGATGACGGCGACGACAACAAGAACGGCAAAACTCAATACTTTTAACTTATATAGCAAGACAACAACTTTGCTCTTGCATCACCCTTCTTTGTACATTTGTTTATTGGCCTTGCACGACTAAGTCGACGTGAAACTTCCTAATTTCACGTTTTAATAGGACGTAAACAAACGACAACGATTTTACTTTGGCTCAGATACAGTCTTTTAGAAGTCAACCTCGGAAAAATTCGCCAAAATTGGACAAATTGAACGAAATGGAATCAGAAGCGATGAAGTTCGAAACAGCGCAAGCTCCCTTTATATTCAGTGACGCTTTTGCTGCCGTTGCCGTAATGGTTGCTTAAGCTCCCTATTCGAACCGAACCACTCCCAAGGGGACTTTAGTCCATGATCTCGCAGCGTCTAGAAACTACTGAGCCACGAGAGACTTATGCTGAGCCAAGTATCAGTTACCAAGCGAAGTGTCAGTTACTAGTTCACTCGCTCCAACCTAGAAATAGACGATAGTCTCTCACGTTGGGGGGCTGGGGCGAGGTAGCGGTGGACACTTTCCGCTACTAATGGTGAGTAAGGTCGCACAACTGCAATCACGGACAAAAATATTCATCGCTGTTTTTCGTTTTCATTGTCGCTAAAATCGCTTGTTAAGTTTTTACACACCATCTAGGATTGACTTAATGTGCATTCGACGCGTTCAGTTGAACATGGAGCTGGGGTGAGAAGCAATCAAGAGGTTGAAAGCCCTAACCTTAAATTAAAACACTTTTTACTAAACATTTACAAAACGACATTTTAATTCTCGTATCTTAGCTCTTCACCTGTCAGTTTTTCATAGTTTGAACTATAAAGAGACATATGTATTTAATTTATTATATAGCTGTTCTTTTGTCATCTAAGGAGTAACTGTTCTTCGTTTACTTTCCGTTTCATAGCTCGTAAGTGGCAAAACTATGCTAAACAAAATGGCTTGACTGGCTGCCGTGACAGTCTCTTAGTAAAACGAAAAGTTTCGCCTTGAGACATTCTCGTGCTCATGCCACTTTAGTGAACTTCTGTAAACTTTGAAGAGCATTTCTTCAGAGTCTGATTCCATAAGAAACCGTCAATCTGACTAGAATTAGATGGAAATACTTTGACTAATGTATAAAGATTTATTGAAGGACAAAGAGTATAATGGCCCCTGATACAAAAGAAAAACTCCGTAAAAAGACCAACGGGTACCAGCCAGGGCCCAGATTAGCTCTGAATAAGACTAACGCGAGGTAGCTTTAATTTGATACGTACCTTCTTTTCCCAGGACCAGTGTTACTGTTCCAAACAGGACTAAAAGAACTCTATTTGCTCTGTTAAACCTCATGTTTAATTTCAAAGCAGTCAACACTTGTGAGTGTTGCTGACTAAACACAAATAACGAGAGAAAACCCAGTTGACTCTAACACGTGCTATTGTTCCTACTCAACTTATGAATTATTAACTGTGTGAAACCTTGCCACAGCATGTGGGAACATGTGTAACATTGTCAGAAAGAACTAGCACTGGTTATTGTTCAGACGGCTTGTTGACCCTTTGGATTGAGGAGCCGAAAACTCAGCGAGACTGAGGCGAGCTAACGAGCTGCGGAGAAACTAGGGAAAGACACCCTAGTGTAACCGTCTTAGACCTGGCTTTAGGTCCCTTTATAGGCTGCGTTTACATAGTCTGCTACACAGCCGTTTTTAGTGTCGTCACGCAACGCTAATCCCCACTAACTAGTGGGGAGGAGCGTTGCGTGACGACACTAAAAACGGCTGTGTAGCAGACTAGCGTTCACACGGCACTGAACGAATTTTCGTCTGGTTGAAAGTTCGTAGCCTCCCACGCAGGCGTTTTTAGGGGAGCTCGTATTTCGTCCCTTCCCACACGAAATACCAGCTCCCCTAAAAACGCCCGCATGGGATTCTAGAAAATTCGCCACCTTAATCTTAGTCTTAGGCGCAAAACAGCTTCATCCGCCCTGGTCTCAGGCCTAGATGTAGAATTACAATCCCCTATTTTTCGGTAAGGCCGTCGAGATAGGAGACTTTGCGCCCCCGATAACGCAAGTATACCGCCCCCGGAATCTAACGACGCTCTCCTTGGTACATATGAAATCAAGATGGCCGCAAGTAACCAAACGCAAAGTCTTCGACCTCGACATCCTTACGAAAAAATAGGTGACTGTGAATAGTCTAGCCTAGATGTATATCCTTTTCTTTAGTGAAAACACGTGCAGGAATGTATAGTAGGCAATTACGTCTACACCCTCTCAAGAAAACTACTCTCATTTCGTTGAAGATGTTCGCGCCGAAGTCCGTAGTTTCCCAACTAAAAAAAAATTGCAATCCTCCACAGAAAATCAACCAAAGTTTTGGCTAAGAATCAGACTTTAAAAAGTAAAAATGAGACTAAATGACAGAAAACCTTAGCATTAAAAAATCCTTGAGCCCACTGCCAAATTTAAATACGGGGGATTGGTCGCTTAGGGTCCTAATATAAAAGAAAAATTCTAAATTGAAACCCTAACACTGATTTCCTCCTCTGCTAACTAGTGAAAAGGCGCCTCTGAGAAAACCCAGTTGACTCCAACAAGTGTTATAGTTCCTACCCAACTTATGAATTATTAACTGTGTGAAACCTAAAAGACTTTGTTGCCACAGCATGTTGGAACATGTGTAACATTGCAGAAAGAATTAGCACTGGCTATCAATTGTTCAGACGGCTTGTTGTCCCTTTGGGTTGTCAAAGGAGAAACTCAACGAGACTGAGGCGAGCTAACGAGCTGCGGAGAAACTGGGGAAAGAGACCCTAGTGTAAACGTCTTAGACTTGGTCTTAGACTGGGTTTAGGTCCCTTTATAGACTGCGTTCACTCGGCACTGGACGAATTTTCGTCCGGTTGAAAATTCGTAGCCTCCCACGCAGGCATTTTTAGGGGAGCTCGCATTTCGTCCCTTACCACACGAAATACGAGCTCCCCTAAAAACGCCTGCGTGGGAGGCTAGCAAATTCGCCTCCTTAAAGGGCGCAAAAAACCTTCATCCGCCCTGGTCTCAGGCCTAGATGTAGACTGTTCACATTTTTCCGCAAGGCCGTCGAGGTAGAAGCCTTTACGCCCATAACGCAAATCTACCGCCCCCGGAATCTACCGACGCTCTCCTTGGTACCCCGGGGAGGCTCCGCCCCGAGGTCCAATCCCTTACCCTTTTATACACCATTTTTTACCAAAAAGGTACCCCTTTCGTATACCTTCTATCGACAAATGGTGCCCCTTTCACATAACTTGTTTAGAACTTTGCATCCCTTTTAACTGCTTTAAATACATTGTCGTTTAAATAGGAATCAATCACAAAAATAGAACGTTTTCGCTACTTTATAAAGCCATGAAATTCATCTGTTCGGCCCTTTGGGCCCTTTCTCCGACAAAAAAATGACAGATTTCCCTACCCTTTCATGTACTTCAACAAGTAAAATCGCTACCCTTTCCCTGATACCTGAAGTCTGAAAAAGGTAACCCTTTCGGGCGGAGCCTCCCCGTATTAGCCATTATAGGGAGTACCCCCCCCCCCCCCCCCCCCCCGCCTTGGGCTTGGTGAATATGAATTCAAGATGATCGCAAGTAACCAAACGCAAAGTCTTCGACCTCGACTTCCTTACGAAAAAACATAGGGGACTGAGAACAGTCTAGTCTAGATGCGTATCCTTTTCCTTAGGGAAAACACGGGCAGGAATCTATAAAATGGGTAATTACGTCTACACTCTCACAAAATAACGATTTTCATTTCCGGTTGAAGATGTTCGCGCCGAAGTACGCAGTTTCCCAACTTAAAAAAAATTGCAAACCTCCATAAAGCTCAGAAAATCAACCAAACTGGGCCAAGAATTAGACTTTGAACGGTGAAAATGAGACTAAATGACTGAAAACCTTAGCTTTGAACAATCCTGAGCCCACTGCTAGATCTAAATAAGGGGGATAGGTCGTTTAGGGTCGTGTACAAAAAAAATTCTAAATTGAAACCCAAACACTGATTCCCTCCTTGCAGAGGCGTCTTTTTTCTGGCGGGCCGATAAGTAGTGAAAAGGTGCCTGTGCTAAGGGCTGGTCCTATATTACCTGTGATGTGGGGCAGGCCATTTGGCTGGGGGGTCATTTTCAACATCTTGATTGGACTTGTGGCGGGGGGGGGAACATTTTCAGATAAGGAAGCGTCACCTGGGGGGTCATTTTAATTTAATATCATGAAAGTAGTACAAAGCAGTAAAGAGCGAGAATTGAAATTGAATGTAACATCCGTAAATAGTAAAACCTGATCTTATAAACACAACTGTATCACCAGACCAAGTGAACATGTGTTTCGTTTCTAAGTAAGTAACTTTATTTAGCCAGTGTAGCCCATTCAGCAACGAGGCCGGTATCCAATTTAAAGGGACCCTGAGAAATAAAGATGTATACAATTTTAAAATCCTAAGGTGCATGATTAAAATCAACTATCAGACTGATGGAACTGGATTAAATCTCGAACATTTATTGCTAATAGGTTTTTAATTTATTCATATTTTATTACCAGTGGGATATTTTTAATTATTTTAATATTATGAATTGTAAAGCGCTTTGGTCAATTAGTGGAGTTAGCGCTATATAAATTATGTTATGTTAATTATGTTATGTTCATGCTTCTGGCGAAGTAATCATCAGGCAACTGCCAAAAGTAACGGTTACAATCAAAGATATAGGGAAAACAGAACAATAAATACTGGGCGTGACGCGCTGCTCCTGATATCGCTTATTAAGTGGTGCTCACAAAGGTCTTGTCAAATTTGCGACAAAATCTAATACAATAAATTGGAGCAGTTTTTAGTAGAAATTTCCCTAAGAGTCTTCAACCTGAGATGGGTTCATTTCTATTGTTCAGGGTAGACATTTCTGGTTGACAAATTATAAAGTATTTCTACAATAAAAATCAGGGGCACCCAGCGAGAATATAGTTCAAAACCACTTAACATAGCATTGTTAAACGTATTTTCGTATTTAAACGGTAGATGTAGGCATATTTTTATTCCCTAAAAATTTTTCATCTGTTCGGATTTCCCAGCTGAAAGTCTAATGATCCGAAAATTATAGGGATCAAAACTTACCTTCTCGAAAATTTCAGCCAGAAAAAAGGCTCCCAAAAATTCTAGGTGACCTTTTTAGTATAAACATCTGTTTAAAATGGGCAATTATACCATTTTTTAGATGTCCGAAAATCCTAGGAGAGGCAGGCAAGCAAGAGAGTTTACAACAAATGTTCCTAAAATTCTAGATCTCACATCGTCTTCCGAACAGATATTTTCCGAAAATTGACATTGCCTGGGTGCCCCTGAGAAATCTAGCCAAGACAATATAAAAGTGTGTGCTAAGAGATGAAAAATAAAAGTTATAAGGCAAAATACTCTTTGCAACATCCCTCTGAGATTTTCCCCATGGAAAATCAGCATAGTCATATAATGGCTGCAGAAGTGAAGTGTATACCTGTTTAGAGGCTTCTATTGTGAGGCCTTTAAGGAGTTTGTAGGGGGGTCTGAGGGCATCCTCCTCCTCCCCCCCCCCAAAATTTTGAAATCCAGAGGCTCAGAAATGGTATTTCAACATTCTCCATGAGATATCTCCTTAAAAAATCAACCTGGAGAAAGTGAAAATTAACAGGTACTTCTAGTGCTTACAGCAAATTGACAGGTACTTCTAGTGCTTACAGCATTACTATGGAGGTTTTGTAAACTTGATACATATTCTGGGCCTTCCATATATCCCGCCCTAAGAACACTGGTCAGCGTTTTTTAACAAGCTCTCCGTGTGTGGGAAGGAAGCACACCCTACTCTTTTTGAACAGTGGTGTAGGTCCTTTTATGTCCCAAAAGAACAAATCAGTGAAAGTGCTACGGACAGGACCTACGGTTTTTCGTCCTTATCCGAGAAGACTAGAAAGTCTAACCGCTTACAGATGTCAATGCAAAGGCAGCACTTTCTCCTCAGTTATTTTAAGACCCTGAGTGTTGGTCTGGCGGGGATTTGAACCCACGACCTGCCGCCCAGCAGACCCAGACTAGTATCCAGTCGCCACTTATTATTTATTCTCATAAAGAAGGCAATTTAACGCGCGCAAAGGCTCCTGGGAAGGAGGGAGAAACTATGACACGTGATGCACTGTGAACTCACTAAATCCTTCCCATAAATCACAGCGCATGCAGAGAATCGACTGGGTACGAGTCTGCAGCAGACCGGCGCTCTTTAAAATGAGCTAACCAGGCGGCGGTGTTGTGAACTAAGACGATGCGAATTCGACAAGTAGCGAAACGGGTTGTTATCCCATTCAGGGTTTAAATTGTGATTACATTTATGTTTCCGCTGTAGTTCCATTAAAGCCAAAGCAACACTACCGAAGTCCAGTGAGTTCTCTCCAAGACGGACATCTTTGGGACTGGCACTAAGTGTCCGTCTTAGAGAGATGTCACATTCACGTGTCCGTCTTATAAAGAGTCAAATAAAGGGAATAGACAACGGCAAGGACCAACTCTAGGAGTCCGTTTTACAGAAGTGTCCGTCTTATAGAGGTGTCCGTTAAGAGAGAGTCGACTGTATTATCTCTTTTTAAAATGATCGGCGTGCGTGGGGTGAGGGAGGACGTGTTTAACCCTCATGTTTTAATTTGGAGAGCTCATCGATGGCATGTTGCAAGTCTTCAAAATGATAACTTCGGTAATTTCCATAACGGTAATTCCATATTCCTCCCTTGCTCTGGTGAGTTCTGGTCTGACTCAGCATTTTATCAAACATAATCCCACAATCACGGCAATGTCTTACCTCTTCACTATCAATTTGAAAACTGGATCTTAAATGGCCCTCAGTAACATGTTGCTCGCACCACCTGACGGAAAACTTAGTCGGCTCACTCATCAGCCAAAACAAACACTCTACCATTCCCATAAATTCAGGACATACTTTATCCAAAACATTTTCTAGTCGCTTGATCCTTTGCTCCAGGAAATATTGTAATGTTTCTTGATCAAGACTCTTCAAATCAACAATTTCACTTAGTGTCGTCAGCTTCAAATTCTTGAGCAAGTCGTCGCACTCGTCTCGGACACGGTCAAGGTTGTAATTCGTCGCCATCTTTCGAAGTTTCACCACACTATGTTTTGTCTTTGGGTGGGTTTCAACGAAATTGATGCAAGCATCAAAGATGTGCTTGATCTGGTACTCGTCGCTTAGCTTTAGAAGATGTTCCACGTTTTCCACAGTGATTTCCACCGGCTCTTCATAAATTTGGTTTGAGTAAACACGCTTTAAGAGGTCCAACATTTCACTCGCTTTTTTCTCTGGCAAAGAAATCTCGTTAGCGGTTGCTTCTTTGAACTGCGATTTGAACATGGTCTTGAACACTGGTGAGTTCATGCTCATTATGAGACGATGAACATGAAACTTCTCATCCTCCACCACAAGAATCAGGTCGCTGTCTTCCCACGGTTCAGAAAATCGATGCTTCATTCTTCCTTTGTCATCTTCCGAGCTTCCATTGCCTTCGCTTTCGCTAACTTTTGCCACACTGGGCTGACTAAGAACGTTGCCAAAAAGTGCCATCGAGACTAATTACTATCACGATATAAAAGCGTATTTCTGGTACGAAGAGCAGTGGAGATTTTTACGACCTCACTTGTTTACAGTGCGTTTCACAAAACTTTTGACGAACTGTTTCCGAAGTTCATTTCAAATTCCGAAGTTCACCACGAACTTGGCAATTTCATTACGCAGTTGTCAATCAAATCGCGAACTTGAGAACGAAGAGATGAATTTCATGTGACAGTTAGCACGTAGCAGGCGTCGAAAAGGGTAGGGGGTAGGGGCCTGCCACGCAGGCTATGTGACCGTTCGAAGGTTCGCAAGTTACGAATTGCTTTTGATGCGTGTGGCCCGCGTGGGACATTGAACTGCATAAATAATGGCAGATTTATCGAATCGGATGGAAACCGGCTTCAAGGACAAAATGGATAATAAATTAAGTATCATATTATTTTTGAAACACTCGCTGCGAACCAATTTACGAGTAGGCTTCAACTAAAACTTCTTACCTCGGATCCAGTCGATTGTTTACAGTGTAGCTATGTACCGTAAATGCTTGAATTATCGCCCGGGGCGCTTATTTAATTTTCTAAGGCGAGAGGGGGGCGCTAATTCGAAGGGGGGCGCTTATTCGTTTATCAATTTTTAGCCTCAAAATGACACTATCTTTATTTCTATTCAAAACCAAACTGCAACATAAAAATTCAAAAACCTTATAGAAAACTACTTTTTGCGAACTCGAAACGTTCTTAAGACTTTTTCATCAAAAAGTGTATTTTATTTCTGCAATAGAACAATGCTAACAAAATTATGCGTTTGCTATTGTGAAATGCTTTGTCTAAAAAGAAAAGCCTGCGGTTAATGTCCAGTTGTCTTCAATTAAACATACAAAAAAAACACATTCCTTCCTCGTGTTTACCTTTCTACAAGCTCATGAGGATAATCAGGTGGTAGTTGAAGTCACTGGAAGCAGGAGACTTGAAAATGGCCTCGTGACGGCGATTGGGAGCAAAGTTTTACAAGGAACTTAATAAAGTGAAGCAGCTATGTGCTCACATGGATATTTTTATCAAGGAAATGAGAAGCAAACCCGTGCGACTTTGAAAGGACATTACTGTTTATAATATTTAACAATGTCACATTTCATTAAAAGAACCGTTTAGATCGTATACGTCTCGTATATGGTACCGGGTACCGAAACTCATTTTTCTCGGGGGGGGGGGCGCTTATTATAAATTTTGAGCCTTGGGGGGCGCTAATTCGAAGCGGGGCCCTTCTTTGAAGCTGGGCGCTAATTCTAGCATTTACGGTAAATAGAAAGTTCAAAAACACGAAATTGAAACCTGTACTGATACTCACGAAAATACCCGTTCCAAACTTTTACTGGATACTTTTTTTGTCCGGTCGTCTGGTAACATTTGTTCAGTAGTAAATTTTTACAAAACATTTTTAGGAGTACAAATTAACGGAAACTAGTAATTACTAATCGACGTAACCACAATGTTTGAAGAAATTCCGCGACATTCCAGGAGTGATTGTGCTAAGACCTTGGAAAATAGCAATATCTGTGTGAACTTCGGCAAACTTAGAGTGCCTTCGAAGCCATCCCTTCAGTTGTCTGAAACAATGTTCGCAGGTATTATACTGGGGATGGTAAGGTGGTTGATAAATCAAGGCAATGCCGCGGGCTGCCAACATATTTCTTAAAACTGGTTCCACATGTCTGGCATGGTGAAAACCGGAATTGTCCATAATTACGGTATCACCAACTTTAAGAAGTGGGTTCCCAAAAAAATCTTCTTCTTCTAATGCTTCTGCGAAGAAATTAAGAAGTTAAAGTCCATTAGAAGACCCAGGTAACAAACTGACGTGTGTTTTTTTTTACGTGTCCAACGCCATGCATGTTATGCAGAAGATTTACGGTAAAGGTACCATTGCTTGCGTATCGCTGAACTTCCAAATCTGGATGGCCTATTCTTGAATGTCCGTAATGTATGTTTCCAATCGTCTTCACTACTGACGACTCATCAAAAAAGAGCATTGTCCTTGGATCAATAGTCGCGCAAACTGTTAAGTATTCAAACAATCTGTTTTCATTTTCAGGTGATTCTTGCGGAATGACGCTAATTTAAGCTACGGCTTATCGATGAACCCGACGGGACATTTTCAGGCAAACACACATTGTCTTCCAGCAATTTGTTTTGGATCTCACTGCTGTAAATGCTGCGCTGTGATTTTTTACAGTACTCAATATAAACATTAACATCGTCAGTACGCGCTAACCGAGTATTATTTCCCCGTTTTTCGGCTTCTGAATTCCCTCTACGAACGAAGTTGTCCACGATGTTGGCAAAGGTTTGTTTCTGTAGACGTAGCTCTTTCATTATTTGTGTTGGCCCTCTCCCTTCTAACCAGCTTTCAATAATTTTCTCCCTAACAGAACATGAGATTGCTTTTCCTTGCACTGAGAATGGATTCATTTTAATAATAACAAGACGCCTAAAGTCGTTTCGGTGGGATGCGTTGGTCTATGGAAGCATAATGGCGTTCTATCTGAATTTGGAAAAATTAGTGAAACCGGAAAGATGTGTCATGTTAAGAGCATCGATGAGTAGGTTACCTGTATGGGTTGGTTTAATGTGCTTATGACTGAATTTATAGTAGCCTGTGTGGCAGGCTACCATTTCTCCCCAATTCACAACCCCTTTATCCCCTACCCCTTTCGACATCTGCTACGCAAGCTAAATTTATAGTTGTCAATGGTAGCAAGGATGGAGTTGATCTTGTTTTGATCGCTTTGTAGTTATTTTCGTAGCACGATTTGGATAAGAAAAAGAAGTTATTTTGCATCAAAACAAGGTTTACCCGTGTACTTAAATTGGAATGTTAACGGAAACAAGTAATGGAGAACATGCGCATAATGCTCTCTGATTAACCTGAACATGAACTATACGTATAAAGATACGTCATATCTTGGTAGTAAGTTGCCACAGGTAACTTTTTCTGAGAGAAATAAACATTGTAGTTTTAGGTTAATGGAACAAAACAAAACAAAACATCTGCTTGCTTTATCCAGGGTCGAACCCAGGGTTACAAAGTTCGATAAAGTTCCAATGTTTTAATCCAAGATGAAAGTCTAATATTCCAAGATGCTCTTGATACGGTTAAAAAATAATTCCAGTTTGTTTCCCAGGTCTCAAAGTTAACATAGTTCCAATGATTATCCCTGATTCCAAGGTATAATACGTTTACTAAGGTCCTGATCCGTGTCCCATCCAGAAGTCCAATCCATGCCGAAAGCGATTCATCGATCGACGAGGACAAGGGTACGAGTTAAAATTTACGCGATTTAACCTC
>CALNXK010000189.1:375000-377500 GCA_942486035.1 Porites lobata
AAATTCCAGTAGCAAAGTTGAATGGAAAGAAAGCGTCCGGGAAAATTTTTCGAAAATTTGGGTGTACCTCACGAGGTTGTCCCCTTTTTGGAAATTTTTGAAAATACTGTTCCACTCGCTATTGGAAGTTGCCAAACATTCAAAGCGAAAGTTTTGGTTGAATGGAAAGCGCCCCTTTTTTCCCGGTCGTAATGTTCCAAACGGTGTTCCGTTTCTAAAAAGCCACCTTTGATACCATTTTCAGGCCTTCGCGGCCGTTTTTCGGTAGATGGAACTGATTTCTACAATTTGTACTCTTCCTGAATGAAATCAAACAGTCCTGAATTTTGCTTACCATTTGCCCAAACCAAACATTTTTACAAGACTTTTACTCTGCCATTCGTGTGCTCGAAATTCACTCTAGATGTTTCTTACATGAAGCCACCCTATTGTATTTTTTCAGCGACGAAAATAAACTGCTTTTGTTGCGTGTGGGAGAGGTAAAAACTTATAGACTACTGTACGTATTTTGAGTTTAGAATTCGCTTATGTCATGTAAGCGCAATGCATGCTAGTTTCGGTTTTGTAGTTCTTTTGATGGTTACCAATCGTCTGTTTCCCTTCTTTCGTTGGATGAGCTGATGTGTACACGATTGAGATAAGTTGTTCTTAGAGCATTATTTTTTACTCGTGGATTATCCACGATTATTGTGGATAATCTGTATGCAAATTTGTCACTCACTCGTGACCGGAAAATCGATCTAATTAGCCAATCAGGACGGATAATCATGGATAATATTTCAAGCGAATCACAACACAGCTTAGAAAGCTGTGACACACGACAAGATTCACAATCTCATCGTTTTTAGGGCAATATCATTCTGAAATAAAATGTTTCTTCGGTTGAATAAAAACGGAAATGTTTACTGTTACTGAATCGTAATTGATTCTCCTCAGATTAACGGAAAGAATTGCAAGCTGTACAACGCCGTCAGCAAGAGACCACCACCTGGTTAAAGGGACAGTGTCCCGATTATGCGCACGCGCGAGCGTCATCTGTTTTTTCTTCAAAAGACAATAGAACTGTCATATTGACTCGACAAGATTTCCTTCCGGACCGCACCGTAGCCTGTGTACAGCCGCCCCTCACCTCAAAAAAATCGGAAAGGAGCTCCTTTCCGATTTTTTTGAGGTGAGGGGCGGCTGTACACAGGCTAACCGCACCGCCGACAGAGATTTGTTGTTTATATTCTCAAGTAATATTTTAGACTTTCAAAGAAGTCTTTCGTCTTATATAAAAATTTGGCTCGCGGTTCGAAGACTTATCGCGATTTTATCGCTAGCTGGGCCGCCTCGCGACCCGAAAATCTCGTTCCGCTCGCTTTAAAAACATATTTTCTAATTTGAAACTCGTGTCAGAGGTCAGTTGTTCCAAGTCTAGTAATATCTGCCTGATTTGCTCGCGTTCTAGCCTCAAACGTTTGAAAGACATAAATAAAAATGCAATCTCAACGCTATGAATCATCAGAAAGGTTAGTCAAAAATTATATTATGATTTCATGGCACTAGTTTTTCTAAACATGTAGCGCCTGTTTGTTTGATTTTGTCGGCCGTTAGGGAGATTCATTTAACAAAGTTTACCAAAGCGTCGTTGCAAAACATTCTGCTTCACAAAGCTCCCCTCCACAAGATCTCCTCAGTCACATCAATGTCTCAATGGTTTCTTTCTTACAGGCTTTATTGTTGTCGTTTCATTTCTGCGTATTCCTTTCACAATTATCTGAGCTTGCATGGAAGCTAGCAGAAGAAATAAGCCTTCAATCGGGATCAAAGTGCTTCCAATCTTTTGGTCCTCCGGCCAACGGCAATAAAAGTAACGCCAAAAAATCCAGATTTTGCCCAAATCGAAACGTAACAGGAACAGTATATCATTGATCTGTAATCCTGAGGAGCTTTAGTGTCGTATTGAACCCGGTCAAGCGCGATGCAAACGGATTTTTCAAGGTTCTCTTACTCTCCTCGCATCTTTTGATTTCGCGACATCCTGTCCAAAAATCAAAGTTTGGTGCATGCGCAGTAACGGGATACTGTTCCTTTAACTCAGTTGGTAGAGCGCCGGTCTACCGAGCGGGAGGTCGCGGGTTCCATCCCCGGCCGGACCAACACTCAGGGTCTTTAAATGACTGAGAAAAAAGAGCTGCCTTTGTAATGACATTTTCAAATGGTTAGACTTTCTAGTCTTCTCGGATAAGGACGAAAAACCGTAGGTCCCGTCTCACAGCACTTTCACTGATTTGTTCTTGTGGGACGTAAAAGAACCCACATTACTATTCGAAAAGAGTAGGGGTCGGAGACCCCGGTGGTAGGCCAACCTTTACGGGTTGTGGGATTGGGTAAGGATGGCACCTTGCATGGGACCTGAGTCTGGGCAGGCCTAAGTCTAGAAAAGCTTGTAAATAAATAAATGAACAGTAACACTTTGCGACGGCGACAAAAATAAAATATCGCTTTGTCGGACATA
>CALNXK010000189.1:380000-465000 GCA_942486035.1 Porites lobata
GTCAATAGCCCATTCGGCCTTCGGCCTCATGGGCTATTGACTCAGAGCCCATTCGGACTCGAGGAATAATTGTTAATTACAACTGCCTTATGCGTTACTGCGCATCAATGCAACGATCGTCATCATCGTCATCATTATTACTATCACTTTTAGGCTTGGCTAAATATATATATATTATCTGTTATTTCTACTTTTTGCTTAACAGTTCTAATTAAAAACATAAACACAGTCTCTGTTGCGATCAGTGACAAATAAATAACCAGTATTAGACACGACACAATGGTCAAGATAACTATCATTAAAAAAACTTTCTTCTATCTTAGAGACAAGTTTGCCTTCAAGTGTGAAAACTTGCAGTCTTTGATTTGACGTATCGCAAACGATGACATGGTTGAACTTGTCAATAGCAAGACTAGAAGGATTCATTAATTGCCCGTCACCAGATCCTTTCTCGCCAATATCAAAGAGATGTACTCCTGCGTTGTTGAATACCCTAACATAATGAGCATTCTGATAACATACAAAGAATTTGTCTTGATGGTGAAGAACGAAACCCTCTTCTCCATCACAATTTGGACAACTAAACGACTGAACTTCCTGTTTGCCATCAGTGAGAACCTTCATTGTTTTTTCATCCTCGTCAAAACATGCAATCATGCTACCATTACTTTCAAAAACACCATAATCTCCTTCTCCCATGTCAAGGCTCCTGATGTGCTCACCATCTTCCCTGCATAGAAAAAGTTTACCGTTTTGTTGTTCCATAAAGAGAAATTCGCTATCACACACATCTATTACCGACAAAAAAGGTTTCTCGTTAAGGAATTTTCCTTCAAAGTCAAAAATCTGAGATCTGTTATTATTATCGTCAAACACTGCAACCCTTTCATCTTTGTTATTTATTACGATAAATGAAGGAGCGTTGAACTGTCCTTGCTCTTTCCCTTGTGATCCAAATTGAAACGCAAATTGATACTGGTGCGGAATCACCTGCACAACCCAGGGACTATCAGTCAACGGCTGTCCATTAACTTGGATCTCTAATCTATGTTGTCCAACACACTGCGGTTTATATGTTATTGTGTACATGCCGTCTTTGGTGTCTTCTATCTCTGTTTCCAGTTGATCACCTGCTGGAGTTAAAATGTTGGCTTCAACTTCATCTTCCGCATGATAACACTGCTCTCCATCAGAATTTCTGGTTGCAATGGTGAAATTTGTTACCATTTTCTCTCTGTTCTCTTCGTGGTTTTCGATATTAACTAATGTCATTAAAGGATCTGTTTCACTGGCCACAACACGATCCAAAATCTTCACTTTCCCTTCGACAAGGTAATGTACGTGTGAGGGTTTATAAATTTCAGGTTTACTCGCACTCAGAAGTTCTTCACAGCGTCCAATTATGGCCCGGTTTGTGTGCAGAATTTCAGCACTCATGTTTCTTTCGACGATACTCTCACCTTGTTCAACGCAACTTTTCTGTTGAGAGAGAACCAATTCAAGGGTTTCTAGATGTGTTGCTTGATGTTTTTGTTGTGCTTGATAAATTTCGGCAAACTTGGCCTTCATAGTTTTCTTATGTTCCTGCAATTGACGGATACATTCGTCCACAGCGTCTGTCATCGTATTTTCTGCTGAAATTACTTCGTTCCTACTCTTTTCCATTAACTCAGTTTGCTTCCTTATCTTGTTGTCATAAATTACTGTTTCCGCTTTCACAGGGGTTTCATTGATAAGCATCGGAGATCGGAGAAATCTCCGTCTACCACGCGTTATTATTCTCCGGCTAAATTTCGATGAAGTATGGCTATTTTTTATTCAGACGAATCAGACGTGGATACGTTATGTGAAAAGAAAGTATTCCCTGAAATGCGTAATTCGCTTAGCCACTTGCTTTACATTCCTGAATAAATAACAAATACATAAAAGACCTTATTTAAACGCTAGCAGTTTTAAGCCCTGCAAAACTAACAGAGACACTTTTTTATTTGCAAGCAAAACATTATTAAATGAATAAATACTAATGAAACAAAACGTGAAACAAAATAAAGCACACGATGAACAAATCGTAAGGGCAAAGTTAGGACAAGAAAAGTTACTGTGAAATTCACAAAACCGTGAACACCAGAAATATTTATGGAATCTTATTGTGTTGCGAGAAACGAGTCAATAAGGCAGCTTCTGAGCAACTGTTTGAGAAATTACGGGAAACGTTTTGGAAAATCTCGAGCAACTTTTGGAAAGCCCTAATGGGATCACATGTTGCGCGCGACATCACGATGCCTCGAACAGTTCGGACGGCCTGCCTGTGATGAACGACGCCTTCTTTGGAATCTTAACCTTGCTCCCCCTCGGGCGGGGTTATTGTGATTGGCCATTACACAATCAACATTCCCGAAATTTTTCAGGTGTTCACGGTTTTCTGAGTTTGACAATAAAGCGATAAGAATCCAGTACCTTTTAATATGAATAAAAAGAATGATTTCCTTGTGACGGTAAACATCAATTTATTTCCATAGCAGTTGTAGAAATGACAGAGTATCAAATTACTTTCAAACAAATGCAAATTTTGAGATTTTTCTATTTTAACGATGACTTCTAAAACGCGTAGAGGTATGCACAACCATGCAGTGTTTTTTGTTCGGCAGCTACGAGAAATGAAATTTGCTATCAGACTCAGCAGGGTTTAAAACGCAAAATTTCCAGGTTTGTCTTCAAGCTCCTTCCGGAAAAGTTCTTCGCACTTTCAAAATATTCTCCTGTTACTTTACACTGTTTTCCTGCTACTGCAATTCTTAATGAAACCCCTGATATCACTATCTTTTTAATACACATGCTATTTTATAAATGTAGGCAAATATTAAAAACAGTCGGTTCCACTAAAGGTTTGACTTGTGACTACATTTATGTTTCCACTGTACGTCCATGAAAACCAAACATCTCCGAGGGAACACAGCCGAAGTATCGCCTCTTTAATGATCGGGGTGGGTGAGGTGAGGGAGGAAGTGTTTAACCCTCGTGTTTTAATTTAGAGAGCTCATCGATGGCATCTTTCAAGTCTTGGAAATGATAACTATCGTAATTTCCATAACGGTAATTCCATATTCCTCCCTTCCTCTGGTTAGTTCTGGACGATTTGAACATTGAACGAAACATACAGCTACATTGATAACACTGTCTTATCTCTTCACTATCAATACATTTTCCTGGCCTTAACCGGCCCTCATCAGTAAAATGTTCCCCGCAACAACCGAAGAAACACTTTTCAGTCATCAGCCAAAACAAACACTCTACCATTCCCATAAATTCAGGATATACTTTATCCAAAGCAGTTTCTAGTCGCTTAATCCTTTGCTCCAGGAAATATTGTAAGGTTTCTTGGTCAAGGCCCTTTAAATCAACAATTTCACTTAATGTCGTCAGCTTCAAATTCTTGAGCAAATTGTCGCACTCGTCTCGGACACGGTCAAGGTTGTAATTCGTCGCCATCTTTCGAAGTTTCATCACATTTTGTTTTGTCTTTGGGTGGGTTTCAACGAAATTGATGCAAGCATCAAAGATGTGTTTGATCTGGTACTCGTCGCTTAGCTTTAGAAGATGTTCCACGTTTTCTTCAATGATTTCCACCGGCTCTTCAATAAATTGCTTGGAGTAAACACGCTTTAAGAGATCCAATATTTCATTTGCTTTTTTCCCTGGTAATGGAATCTCGTTAGCGGTTGCTTCTTTGAACTGCGATTTGAACATGGCCTTAAACACTGCTGAGTTCATGCTCATTATGAGGCGATGAACATGAAATTTCTCATCCTCCACCAAAAGAATCAGGTCGCTATCTTCCCACGGTTCAGAAAATCGATGCTTCATTCTTCCTTTGTCATCTTCCGAGCTTCCGTTGCCTACGCCTTCGCTAATTTTTGCCAGACTGGGCTGACTAAGAAAGTTGCTTGCCATCGTTGCCTTAAATTACTATTACGATACAAAAGCGTATTTCTGGTACTAAGAGCAGTAGAGATTTCAACGAGCTCACTTGCTACCCTTGAAAGATTGAAGATCCACGGTTGATTGGCAAGAACAAAAGTGCTTTTAACGATCGCGTCGTTCGATTTAGAAAAGCTGCATGTGCTTATTTGGCATGCTGCATCTTCTGAAGGCCGATACACACGAGGGGTTTTGCTCCCGGAGCACGCTCCAGCGGCACGCTTCGGGAGCAAAGCTCCTCCGTGTGTACCAACGATTTCATGAGTATACTTCATCCTCGGGAGCAGAATTCCACCCCGCAAAATGCTCCACGATATTTAACCGGTTAAATATTTGGGAGCAAGCTCCCGGAGGAAATTGAGCGAACTTGAAAACGCTCCCTCGTGTGTACTGACACATGCAAAATGAGCCTGGAGCATGCTCCGGGAGCAAAACCCCTCGTGTGTATCGGCCTTTAGTTTGTCATTGGTGATGAAAAGAAGGCGCGTCAGTCTCATTGCCAGGGGAAAGGAGAGAACCCTGGGAACAAGGTTCTCTTAGGACACCTGCCTTGTTCCAAGGCCTCATTATAATTCAATTTTTGAAGCAAGGTCGACCAGCTTACAAAAAAGAAGGACTTGGTCGTAATAAAGGATCTAATCAGCAATACGTGAAAATATTAAACAAAAAGAAGGAAGCCTGATTTTACAGTCGGGAATACATATATTTTTCACCAATATTTAGGAAGGAGCGGCCTTCCTTCTTCAGGGTCTTACATACAATGATAAAGTTAAGCTAAGACGTTGTATGTAAGACCCTGAAGAAGGAACGCCTTGCCTTCCGAAATATTGTAGCCTAAGAAAACAGCCGACATTTGGCGACGCTACCACTTGTTTCCCCGCCAAACGACGTCTGAGAAACGAGCGCAGAAATTCCATACTGATGACACGTCACTACCCAGACCTGAGTAGTGCTTCTGATTGGTTGAATCAAATTTCCCACGCGACATGACCAATGAGAAGCACTACCCAGATCTGCATAGTGACGCGTCATCAGTATGGAATTTCTGCGCTCGTTTCTCAGACGTCATTTGGGGGGAAACCAGTGGTAGCGTCGCCAAATGTCGGCTGTTTTCTCAGGCTAGAAATATTGGTAAAAAATGTATGTATTTCCGACTGTAAAATCAGCCTTGCTTCTTCTTATTATAATTGACTAAGAGGAACTGGGGAAAACGCCGCACATGGACTAGGCAAAGGACACCCGTCCACCCGTCCTTTCACATTCGTCCGGAGGGTACCCCTAGGAATTCTTGGTGGAGCTGTGTCCCTCCGTTTTCCAAATCCTGACCCTATTTCAGACCAAAAAAGCCATCTCAGTTTTAAAAGGAATAACACACAAACTGTGGTTACAAACATCAGAAATAACAAACGCATTGTGTAACTGACTGTTATGATATCGAACTTGACGTCTCGTATGCTTCAAAATACATCTTCAGAAGTGACCGTTAACATAAGGTGTAACTAAATTTAAATCAAATAACAAAGTAAGATAAGTAACTAATTAACTTGAAGGAAAAATCAAATAAATGCGACAGATGAGAAAATTATGCAAACTAGTATAAGTAAAGCTTTTTTTCATTTAGGGCTGGTTTTAAATCCCTGATAAGAAGAGTCAGTGGCGGATCCAGGGGAAGGGCTCGGGGGGCCTGGGGCTCCCCCCTTATTTTTAGACCAAAAGGAGGCCCGAAGGGCCGAAAAAAAGTTTTCGGAGGCCGGGCCCCTCCTTATCTCAGGGTCTGGATGACCGGCCCCCCCCTTTATCTGAAGGTCTGGATCCGCCATTGAGACAACCTCGTTCCCAGGGCTTTTCCCATTGAAATTGGGAGGGGAAAAGCCCTGGGGACGAGGTTGCCATTGAGAGTCTCCTTGATTTTACAATGGGTATCTGATTTTCCTCTTGCTAAAATGTCAAAATGGTCCCATTTCAAATTGTGACCAGTTGATGCGACGTTTTCTCAACCGTTCTCAAATGTCCAAAGGCAATCACTAGTAACGGTCATTCATCAGCTATTGCAGATCACGTCACTTCATCTGGTCATTACTTAGATTAGAGCGCAAAGAAACAATTTTTTCAAATCCATTTCGAATTCGAATATTTCTCTTTCTTTCTTTCTCATTTCTCATTTAGAGTTGAAACGATAAATACGTTCATACACTCCCGTAGTTCCCTCAAAAATCATACCCGATTCCAGACCAAAACGGGAAAAGTGTGTACCCGTTTCCAGTCCAAAACGGCGCAAAATCCCCGAGGAGGATTCCGCACATGAAAGGGGTGGGGATGCTCGTCGGAAATTTTGAATTAAACCCCTAAAGGAGACCGATCTGGGCGTGACCCAAGTTTTTTTTTACCCCTACTGAAAAGAGACCATGTTAAAACACAGACAATATAATATTTTTATATTTTTTCACGTGCAACTTTAAACAAGACCTTCACGGCTAAATATGATGGCGTTTTGCCCAGAACACCCTAAGTGAAACCAAAATCCGAAATTTACACCCCGCAGCCGGCGAGACCACGAGCATTCCCACCCCTTTCATATGCGGAGTCCATCCCCCGGGGCAAAAACGCTCCCCGATGGGGCGCCACATACCTACAAAGCTCATATAAGGGAGTACCCCCTCGGGTTTCCTGTGTGGAAAATAATAGAAGGACAAGGGTGGAATCCTTGTTTAAAAAGGGCTCCTTCCATTATAAGGAACAGTAAACGGCGAACTCAAACTCATTCAAAATCGCTCAAAAAACCGCTATTGAGGCAAAGGAACGACTAGATACCACAGGTAAGGTAATTCAATGTTTATTTATCGTTGATTTATATACATAGTTAGCGATATATCGCTATAGGTGAAGCAAACGGTAAATCCAGTACATTTACTATAAAATAACAATCGGCTACACAAACAGATTGTGTGGGTGCCCTGTGGTGCGTACTCAATTTAAACCAACTGAGACGTTTCAATATACTCAGTTTAAATCCTGTCACCCACAAGGAAATAGAAAAAGGCTTCATTAAAGGAGAGGCTCTAAGACTTCTCAGAACAAACTCTTCTAAAATAATATTTGAAGAGAAAATTACAAACTTTCAAATCACATCTGCTACAGAGAGGTTACCCAGAGGATCTCATTAACACAACCCTTTCATAGCACTGTTTCAAAGACAGGAAACTAGCCCTTCAACAGAAACAAAGGAGAAACCTATGAATCTTGCCTTTTGTCACACAATACCAACCATCAGTGCTTATACTAAAGCAAATTCTCGAGAAAAACCATTAATGAGCGAAATCTACAAAAATCCGCCCCTCATATCGTACAAAAGAGGGCGGTCGTTCAAAGACATACTCGTGAGAGCCAAACTATGAAAAAGGCCATTTTAAACACGCGCTGGGGAGTCGTGTAGGCATTTTACACTTCCCTTCCTTCCCCTTTTAGCCTGCATAGCAAGCGTTTCCTCGCGAGTTCGTCGACAAAGTTGGGCCGAGAGCAAAAAAAAAAACAGGAATGAGGGGGAGGGGGAAGGGAGCGAAGGAAACGCTTGCCCGCAAACCCCACGATTTTGAAAAGCGTTTCCTTTTCTCCCCTCCCCCTCCCCCTTCCATTTTTTTTTTGCTCCCGCTATAACTATACGCTACAACAGGGTCCACGATGTTTTTCAGCGAGAAGTGTCTGTACAATTTGGAGGAGACTGTGCCTACTGGAAACGATTGCTACGCAGGCTATTCCCCTTCCCTTCCGAACGCCTGCCACGCAGGCTACGTCGTTACTGCTTAACTTTTACATTTAAAGAATTTTTAATTTTTAATTTTCACATGTTAAAACATTGTATTCAGGGAGCACGTCTGTTGTCCTCTCATCCACGACTCTTCGTTCATTCATTCATTTTAATCCCAAAACAAAAGATGCAAACCCCTATTCTTTCCTAGCCAATTAGCATCCAGTAACTATGGAAATGCGTGCGATGCGCATTCCAACTCTCTTATGAGGCGTTCACCAGAGATCAAGGAAGGGGTGTAGACAAAACCTGGGCCTAGCCCATGGGCTAGCCCATGGGCTACCCTATGGGCTACCCTATGGGCCACCCCTAATTTAAAAATAAATTTAAAATTATAAATTTAAAATTATAAAATTATAACAAATAAAAAAAATAATAAGAGAAGAAAAAACAGTTGACTCCTTTTTCTACGCACGCGCTGTTCCAACGACGTTTTTTACCCGTCACGACCTCGAGGCACGAAAACGAGGCTTTAGAATCTATATGCAAATTGTTGTGCGTTGCGTGACAATAAAAGGGGGTGGTAGGCCTACACGACTTTTACCTCATGTCAAAATGCTGCTTATTCCAACAAAGTACAACTAAAGTTGCTCCTGCAAAAGCAACTAAGCACAAAGCCAACCCGGCAACTGATGAGGTTCGTGAGGAGAACCGAAACCATGGTCTTGCCTGATCACAAACTGTGGCAATAACAAAACAGTTTAAAGACTGTTAAGCTTATTCAAAGCTATTACCAAGGGAGGAACTACGCGCTCCAGTCAAAAGACTCACACTATCCTTAGAAAAACACTAAGCTGGAGTTTACTGAGTCACAATTCAATTCTCCATAGTAAGTTTATGTAGCTTCAGTTTAAGCTGCAGTTCACTCTTACCAGGTTTGCAAGTAAACCTTAAGGGGTATTGCACTGATTCAGAGGAAGCGCTGCGTCAAGCACTAGCCCAGGTGTTTCCCAACTCCGCATCATTGCTTTGCAAAGTACACGCACAGAAAAACATTGAGGAAAAATGTCGGAAACTTCGGTTTTCCCAGTCGCTGACGAATGAGATAGTTCATGACATTTTTGGCAGTGGGGGTCTAGTATACGCCGACTCCTACGAGGAGTACAACCAAAAGTTAAACTCGTTGACCGAAAAATGGGACCGCAAGGAATTCAAGGACTCACCGGAGGAACTCGCGTTTTCCAAATATTTCAGACGCTACAAGGCAGAGGAGATTTGGAACCACGTTACAGCGAAAGCATCAAAAAATGCGGGTTTTGAGGACGAAGTACAAGCCAACAACATTTCAGAGTCAGCAAATGCTTTTCTCAAACGATGGCAAGACTTCCAAGCCACAGACATGGCCAGTTTTATCGAGGATTGTAGGGGCCTCATCACCAAACAGCGACGTGATGTTCAACGGGCATTGCTGGGGCTTTCAAGCCCGTATATACTGAGGCCTGAGTACCAAGGCTCCGTAAAAGGAACTGATACCTTTTTTGACCAACAACCTGGTGATCGCGATAACGCCACTAACAATTTAAAAGCCTATGTTGATGCAGAAAATTTCAAGAAAGTTTACGGCCATCGACCTGCTCCGCCAAAATCTCAACTGAATCGTGAAGATGCTGCAATTAACTTAAATGCTCTGTCAGATTTGTTCACAGAAAAAGATCTGCGGCTGCTTGGCGAGAAGGCGCAGAGGCTTTGTCGAGAGAAAAACATCCGTGCTGGGTTTGAAAAAAACTGTTTTCTCGTGAAAAGTGAGTCTCAGCAAACGCCCCACATGGTGAAAAGACTTGCAGACAACGGATATGTTTGCGATAAGCAGTGTTTGGGCTTCAAGTCGCGAAAAATTTGTGCCCACACTGTCGCAGTTGCTGCTCACAACAGGAACGTTACGGGCTATGTAAAATGGTATCAACAACAAGAAAAGAAGGACAACTTGACTGCACTGACAACGTTTGCGGTTAACAAAAGTGCGGGTGCCAAAAAGCCAGCAAGAATGCGCCGTAATAAGTCGCCGGACGTTATGACTCAGTCAAGCCAGTTAGGACGGAACACACAAACAAAGACGCTTGGAGATCTAATGGCAAGTGGTGATCGATCGGCATCAAGATATACCGCTGAGACATCTTCTAATCAACCGCTTAGAATAACATTTAGAAGAAGCAAGCCTCCGAAGCCAGCAGTACAACCCACAATGAACACCCCTTTTGAACTAATTGGACTCACCACACGAATTAAAAAATGTGCAGCAGGATGCAAGGGCAACATCAGAGATGGGCCAGACAATTTCTCTAGGGGGGACATCGACAACAAATTTTGCATTCGCCACCAAGAGCACGACCTTGTGTGGATCGAGAGCCAACAGAAGTACAAAAAAACATTTGAGAACAAACACTTCCATTTATATGGAAATTGCATTCGGGCAAGAAATCCACACTTTGACCCCAGTCAAGTGAACATTCTGAGTTCCCTAGATAGCGGCGACATAGAAATTTTAAAAGAAAGACTCAACTAGTTTTGTTTCATGTCAAATAAATATACAACTAGGTAACAATCTCTGTGTAACAATCTCTTCAGTTTTCGCAGTTTCTTTATCATTACCTAGGAGATCACGTGATCCGGTCAACATTCTGTTTTATTGGTATTGTACATAACGTTTGTGTTTTACAATTATTTAAAAAAATGAGAATTTGTGTTTACCATTAGTCTCTTCATGGACTGGTAAAAAAGTATAGGGGGTGGGGTCGGCTGGAGCAAAAAAAAGGCAGTTCAGCAATTTTTGAGCCTTGGCAAAGGGGTGGGTCATTTCTTCTTTGAGCCCCTAGAGGGGGTGGGTCATGATGGTTTTCTGACTGAATAAAGCTCTTAGAAGGGTGGAATTGCTAGGTAGGGTAGATTTTTAGGGGGTGGGTCATGTATATACCTAATTGAAAAAAACGTTGTCGCTGTGAAAAGCATAAACCATAAACGATAACACCGAATTATCTTGTTCAGTTTGTCACGGACGACAATCATGTCATTCGATTTCCCACAAAAAATTGGGGTCCCATCGTTTTTTCAGTCGGCAAACTTTTCAGCCTAAGTGTTTATTTAAGCAAGCCCTTTTCAAATCCAACAATTCAAGACCGTTAATAGCCGATTCCCCCTATGGGATTCCCCCATAGGGAGAATCAGCTATTGAACCATTATTAACAAAGTAATGCTCACCTCAATTGCTTACGCGACGAACAAATAACGAGCCATTCTCAATACTAAATCACGTAGCAAACAAAGCGATTAAATCCTTACTGCCTAAAGCCTCGTGCGATCTCTCTTTTTTTTTTTGGGTGTAGACAAAACCTGGGCCTAGCCCATGGGCTAGCCCATGGGCTACCCTATGGGCTACCCTATGGGCCACCCCTAATTTAAAAATAAATTTAAAATTATAAATTTAAAATTATAAATTTAAAATTATAAAATTATAACAAATAAAAAAAATAATAAGAGAAGAAAAAACAGTTGACTCCTTTTTCTACGCACGCGCTGTTCCAACGACGTTTTTTACCCGTCACGACCTCGAGGCACGAAAACGAGGCTTTAGAATCTATATGCAAATTGTTGTGCGTTGCGTGACAATAAAAGGGGGTGGTAGGCCTACACGACTTTTACCTCATGTCAAAATGCTGCTTATTCCAACAAAGTACAACTAAAGTTGCTCCTGCAAAAGCAACTAAGCACAAAGCCAACCCGGCAACTGATGAGGTTCGTGAGGAGAACCGAAACCATGGTCTTGCCTGATCACAAACTGTGGCAATAACAAAACAGTTTAAAGACTGTTAAGCTTATTCAAAGCTATTACCAAGGGAGGAACTACGCGCTCCAGTCAAAAGACTCACACTATCCTTAGAAAAACACTAAGCTGGAGTTTACTGAGTCACAATTCAATTCTCCATAGTAAGTTTATGTAGCTTCAGTTTAAGCTGCAGTTCACTCTTACCAGGTTTGCAAGTAAACCTTAAGGGGTATTGCACTGATTCAGAGGAAGCGCTGCGTCAAGCACTAGCCCAGGTGTTTCCCAACTCCGCATCATTGCTTTGCAAAGTACACGCACAGAAAAACATTGAGGAAAAATGTCGGAAACTTCGGTTTTCCCAGTCGCTGACGAATGAGATAGTTCATGACATTTTTGGCAGTGGGGGTCTAGTATACGCCGACTCCTACGAGGAGTACAACCAAAAGTTAAACTCGTTGACCGAAAAATGGGACCGCAAGGAATTCAAGGACTCACCGGAGGAACTCGCGTTTTCCAAATATTTCAGACGCTACAAGGCAGAGGAGATTTGGAACCACGTTACAGCGAAAAGCATCCAAAATGCGGGTTTTGAGGACGAAGTACAAGCCAACAACATTTCAGAGTCAGCAAATGCTTTTCTCAGACGATGGCAAGACTTCCAAGCCACAGACATGGCCAGTTTTATCGAGGATTGTAGGGGCCTCATCACCAAACAGCGACGTGATGTTCAACGGGCATTGCTGGGGCTTTCAAGCCCGTATATACTGAGGCCTGAGTACCAAGGCTCCGTAAAAGGAACTGATACCTTTTTGACCAACAACCTGGTGATCGCGATAACGCCACTAACAATTTAAAAGCCTATGTTGATGCAGAAAATTTCAAGAAAGTTTACGGCCATCGACCTGCTCCGCCAAAATCTCAACTGAATCGTGAAGATGCTGCAATTAACTTAAATGCTCTGTCAGATTTGTTCACAGAAAAAGATCTGCGGCTGCTTGGCGAGAAGGCGCAGAGGCTTTGTCGAGAGAAAAACATCCGTGCTGGGTTTGAAAAAACTGTTTTCTCGTGAAAAGTGAGTCTCAGCAAACGCCCCACATGGTGAAAAGACTTGCAGACAACGGATATGTTTGCGATAAGCAGTGTTTGGGCTTCAAGTCGCGAAAAATTTGTGCCCACACTGTCGCAGTTGCTGCTCACAACAGGAACGTTACGGGCTATGTAAAATGGTATCAACAACAAGAAAAGAAGGACAACTTGACTGCACTGACAACGTTTGCGGTTAACAAAAGTGCGGGTGCCAAAAAGCCAGCAAGAATGCGCCGTAATAAGTCGCCGGACGTTATGACTCAGTCAAGCCAGTTAGGACGGAACACACAAACAAAGACGCTTGGAGATCTAATGGCAAGTGGTGATCGATCGGCATCAAGATATACCGCTGAGACATCTTCTAATCAACCGCTTAGAATAACATTTAGAAGAAGCAAGCCTCCGAAGCCAGCAGTACAACCCACAATGAACACCCCTTTTGAACTAATTGGACTCACCACACGAATTAAAAATGTGCAGCAGGATGCAAGGGCAACATCAGAGATGGGCCAGACAATTTCTCTAGGGGGACATCGACAACAAATTTTGCATTCGCCACCAAGAGCACGACCTTGTGTGGATCGAGAGCCAACAGAAGTACAAAAAAACATTTGAGAACAAACACTTCCATTTATATGGAAATTGCATTCGGGCAAGAAATCCACACTTTGACCCCAGTCAAGTGAACATTCTGAGTTCCCTAGATAGCGGCGACATAGAAATTTTAAAAGAAAGACTCAACTAGTTTTGTTTCATGTCAAATAAATATACAACTAGGTAACAATCTCTGTGTAACAATCTCTTCAGTTTTCGCAGTTTCTTTATCATTACCTAGGAGATCACGTGATCCGGTCAACATTCTGTTTTATTGGTATTGTACATAACGTTTGTGTTTTACAATTATTTAAAAAAATGAGAATTTGTGTTTACCATTAGTCTCTTCATGGACTGGTAAAAAAGTATAGGGGGTGGGGTCGGCTGGAGCAAAAAAAAAAAAAAGGCAGTTCAGCAATTTTGAGCCTTGGCAAAGGGTGGGTCATTTCTTCTTTGAGCCCCTAGAGGGGTGGGTCATGATGGTTTTCTGACTGAATAAAGCTCTTAGAAGGGTGGAATTGCTAGGTAGGGTAGATTTTTGGGGGGGGTGGGTCATGTATATACCTAATTGAAAAAAAACGTTGTCGCTGTGAAAAGCATAAACCATAAACGATAACACCGAATTATCTTGTTCAGTTTGTCACGGACGACAATCATGTCATTCGATTTCCCACAAAAAATTGGGGTCCCATCGTTTTTTCAGTCGGCAAACTTTTCAGCCTAAGTGTTTATTTAAGCAAGCCCTTTTCAAATCCAACAATTCAAGACCGTTAATAGCCGATTCCCCCTATGGGATTCCCCCATAGGGAGAATCAGCTATTGAACCATTATTAACAAAGTAATGCTCACCTCAATTGCTTACGCGACGAACAAATAACGAGCCATTCTCAATACTAAATCACGTAGCAAACAAAGCGATTAAATCCTTACTGCCTAAAGCCTCGTGCGATCTCTCTTTTTTTTAATTTTTTTTATTTATTTTTTAAATTTTGGGGTAGCCCATAGGGTGGCCCATAGGGTGGCCCATAGGGTAGCCCATGGGCTAGCCCATGGGCCAGGCCCAGGTTTTGTCTACACCCTCAAGGAAGTGTTTTTGAAAAAAAAAAACACACAAGACTGCCCACGATTGCGCTCTGTTTAAAGTAGAAACGCAGTGAACACTTTTGGTGAGATACAAGCGAAAATTTTTAGTTAAAGATCCTTCAGGCCTGGCTATGGTCATTTGAGAGGCGAAGCAGAACTGAAGCGCATTGCATAGAGAACAGCTGCTTGCGTCGGATTCGATTTAATCCAGCTCGGTAAAAGACTGCCATTTTTGCGAACTTTCATGGCCCCATTATATAAAACGGCTTCTTCCACGATGTTATCTACCGAGGAATCAGCTACAAGTGCAAGCTTGAAGGAACTGTGGCGTGTAGGAGACTTGATAAACGGCGTCGCGTTCGCCATTTTGATTTTGTTTACCGCGTTCGGTAATCTTTTGATCATCGCTGCTGTTGTCAAAAGCAAGAACCTACGCTTCCGGACTCATTTCTACATCGCAAGTCTTTCTTTGGCGAATTTGCTTATGGCTGGGGTAGTAATGCCTCTTCGTGTAATGAGTTTCTTGGACAAGAGTGCGTGGTTCGAGAACCCAAGGCTGTGCGAAACGTACGGAAGTTTCTTTGTACTCTTTTGTACAGTTACTGTTTATACGCTGGCAGCCATGAGCTTGGATCGATATTTCTCGATCGCGAGGTACAAGTGGTATCAAAAATTTCTCACCAACTGTCGCACTTTCGGCTTCATAGTGCTTTGCTGGAGCACTGCGGTTCTTGTGTCGTTCCTGTTTGCCAACTTGGACAACGATTTTCCAAAATCCTTGGATTGCAAGTTGAGCAAGACGTACACAACGGTTTACGTCTACGTTTTCGTGTCCATCGAAGTCCTAACCCCGACATTCCTCATGCTAATCTTGCAGTGGAAAGTCATGAAAACTGCAGTGAGTCATCTTCACACTATTGATGTCCACGGAAGACAAATGAAGAATTTGGATTATGCTGATTTTCCCTCCGTCGCCAAAGAGTCAACTTGGTCGAAAATCGTTGTACGAATAACTTTGAGTTTTGTGATCTTTTGGATTCCGAGGTGCATTTTCCTTCTTTTGGACAATAGCAACACTGAAGGAATTCATGAAGTTGCTGATGGTTTAACAGAAATTATGACCTATTGTTTTCCTGCCTCATTTGCCCTTCTTTTGGGTTACTGGAGCAAGGAATTTAAAGAGGAGTTCACAGATATGTTATGCCCCTATTCTTGTTATCAAAAGAATAAGGACATGAAAAAGTACCGTCTAAGAGAAGCAAGTAAAGTGAGTCCATCTATGATGTACAGAAAACACTCAAAAAACTTTGCTGTTCATTCTAATTAACTTGAACAGATGATGGGCACTCGGTGCTATTTTTGTAGAAATGGGACTGAGTTATCACTGGAATGTTTAATGTAAAGATAGCTTAGAAGCCAAGACCTTGTTTGGAAACTTGAGACCTTTAGAGACCCTGTTAGGTTAAAATTCCAAGAAGCGGCATGGCCTTGAAACAGCGACATAAGATGAGATGACATAGTGACAAACAACAATAAGATGAGTTAAAATTACCAACAGGGACATGGCCTACTCCTAAAAACTGGAAAGAAACATGTTGGAAATTCAGACCAGGGACATATGTACCCCCTAGGAGGGTCTCAGGGAGTAAGTTCAAAAAATTAAAGGTGGACTGAAACAAAAATGGGACTGAGCTTCTCATCACTGTTTCAGAAATTTCATGATCTTATCATAATTTACCAAGTCACCCACAATTTGCAAACCTCTATAAAGCCTAGTATATCAACCAAATATTTGCTAAGAATCAGCCAGTGAAAATGAAACAGTGACTGAAAGCCTTAGCTTTGAGCAAACCTTGAACACATTGCGAATGGGCTACTAGTCTTGTTTGATTACAGGCAAAAGTGATGGGCTGGGTCGCTTAGGGCCGTGCGTAAATAAATTCTAAAAAAGAAACCCGAAAACTGTCAGACTGGGCTTGATAAAATCCTGTATTATCTCTTATTTGAGCCCCGTATATATTGAGATTGGTCTCCTATCTCACCTTGAAACAGAGGTTATGATATTTTGAGTCAATTATTGTTAAACCAACTAGGCATAGTGAATTTTTTCAGCAGTAGTACCAGCTTCCACTTTAAGATGAGAAGTTAATGTGAATCACGTAGTATTTTTACGCTAGACATGTGCATGAAGTTGATTTGTTTGTTCTTTTTATTCATGGATTTGTGTGGGTAATACTTGTGAGGGAGTGTAGTGCTTTTTCTATTAAGTGCTCAAAAATATTATGGGCTATTGCAGTGTCCAACTTTGATTTACAAATGTTAATACAAGAGTTACTAAACTATTAGCACAGTGTCATTGAACATTTTAATATATTATGAATAGTTTTATAGTATTGTCAATTTCATTTTGACATATTCAAAAATGTGAGGAGAGTAGTCATGATTTATGCTTTTGATATGATGATGTATATTCATTAGTAAATAAAGCTATCAGATAACAGCAATCAGTTGAACCTTTTTTATTTTCATCTTATGCTGCAAATACCTTTGGCTTATACGGGCCTTGGCCGGTTTTACAGACATGTAGTATACACCTTCTAGCTTTTAATGAAAGAACCCAATATGTTTTTCGGGATCCGGGATTTGCTTTATTTGAAGGCGGGGATTCAATATTTACCCTGCGTAACAGGCGCTTTATGAGCCAAGTGAGGCGAATGCTGCATTTTGCGCGAAATGCTGCATTGGCCTCCCTTGGCTCATAAAGTGCCTGTTATGCAGGCAAGTATTTTAAAGCAAGATGGGGGTGAGATTCGGGAGGATTGAAAGCATGCATAGGGTGCAGAATGCCGAAAATAACCATTGAGGTCGCAGGATTGAGCAAAACCTTGGCTTGGGATGACGGGATTGGAGAGCCCTTTTGAGGACCCTCTTTTATTGACACAGGCACCTGAGAAGTTTTTGGGCACAAAGAAGAATGGTGATGCTGAGTGGGAGGGATAAAGGTGCACGTGCATGTCCTGTTCTCTCATGCACATCTCTTATCTTAAGCCCCATATATTTGATTCTTGAGGTTGGGGGGGGGAAAGCTCGCCTTTTCCCTCTTGCCATCATTCCCCTAGCCTGTGTACAGGCGTCCCTCTCCCCCCATGCTACCTAAAATATTTCAAAGCTTTTTGTTTATTTTGGGGGTATTAGTAAATTTTGCTTGTGCGTTGTGATCGGTTGACGAAAAATGCTGTTAGGTTTTGCAGAAAATAAGTGTTCTTTATTTTTAAAGGCGGCAGAATATAGTATGCCAACCATATTCTATCAAACCTGTTTGAAGGGCACGTAAGCGTTCAGGCTACCCCCCACCCCAATGTACGTTTTACGTCCGTCTTACTACCCCCGCAGCAATACCTTCTTCCCAGCATCCAATCCGCGTGAAGTGTAAATAACATGGCGGACAACACGCGGTTATAAGACTGTTCCTAATTCCTTTAATTCTGTTGAATGGAGCAACATTCGGATAAGCAGATACCCTGTAAGGTGCGCAGGTTTGTCCGTGAACGGCAAAACATCATCACAGATGTGTCAAACCCAAGTGAATTGATCGAACCTTTGAGCGACGTAGTCGAGCTTTTTCTGCGAGGGTCTCTGCAACCCGCGAAAGTTCCTCTTGAAAAACGAGCGGTCCTGAAGGCTGAGTTTGTAAACAACCACTTTGTGAGGTTCGCTGAATGTATTCTTTCTTCGCCAGTGATTGGATTTTACAGTGGTTTCAGCGAAGAACAGAAAAGGGAGCTGTTTGATGTGTTTTTCGTCCGTGGTCCCTCTCACGACAGTTTACTTGTCTTAGGGGAAGTACTTTCTAAGAAAACCACCAATCATAAAAACACTAAAGTGGTAGTCTCCATCTTAGAGAAGTTTTGCACTGAAGGAAGGTTGGTTGACATTTTTGTACAGCAATGCCAGGTGTCTAGGTCTTCGGAAAGTGCGTCTTTAAAATTCAGTCAATCTGAATTTGAAAGCAAGTTATGGAGACAGCTTATCACCATAATGGTTTCCCTTCCTCAGAGAGTGGCAAACAAGATGAGACAGAAGTGTAGCTCACTGTTCTACCCAGAGCCGTACTTTAACATGTTTGCTGAGCAGATTCTCAAGGCATTAGAAAAGTTGCATGACAACCTGTCAATGTCATGCGATTGCTCATTTAAGTTCCTTGGAGAGGTGATTGGGAGAGTTTGTATGGCAGGACAAGCAGAGACTACATTTGCCATTTTGTTACCAGCATTGGAGAAGTGGCTGCAGACAAGTCCACTTTGGAATAGAATTTGTGCAAGACTAATTACTGGTGTCCCGGACCACACCATGGAACATGTTGCAGAAGGACTTCTCAAGTCAGCTAAAAACCCCATGTTAATAGCCAAGTTACTAGGTGACTCAATTCTCACCAGCTCTAAACTCAAGTACCTGCTTACTACCAAGTTTCTGTTGATGAGGTGCTATTCTAACATCAATGTACTTCACAACATTATTGGATATTTATCTGGTTGTAAGCGCAGGCATTTGTTAGTGGAAACACTCCTGAAACTCTTTGATGTATGGGCTGATAAAAGTGCGATTAAACATGCAACGTATGATCAGCATTTTTACATCACTTGTGCTGTTGTTCTTTCATTCAGTCATTTGAGTGTAGAAGAGAAGGCATTGCAAAAGCACGCTTTACTTACAAAGTTGTTGGTTGGTGTGCAAAGTCATCTGGACAGCCCCTTGGAAAAGGTACGACGTCTTGGAATGGTGGTTGCAGAATGTGTCACATCTAGTCTTGAACCCACTGGGGAGAAACTCAAGTTTGATTATGCTGAAGATGATGACACTAAACTATTACATTTGTTAGCAAAAGGCTTGCAGGAGGGGATGGACATGGGAAGGGTGAAGAGTGGGAAGAGTTGGAAAGAGTGTAATGGCAATCCAGAGAAAAACAAGGAAACAGAAACAAATGGGATTTCAAATCCAGAACATGCCAGTTCTTCCCAAAAGAGTGCCCATGAGAATGATGGTGATGCCAGTGATGATGATGATGAGTTGTTGCCATATGACCTTGATGATGAAGAGGAAAGAGATAGCAACTCCTATTCTCCTAAGCATTTACGCGACTGCATAGATGGCCTTATAGCATCAGATGATCCACCTAAGACAGAAGGGTCACTTAAAGCTTTACAGAAGCTCATTAATGCTGGCTTAGATGATCTTGAAGATGTTAGTATAGAATTGGTTAAATTGCTGCTTCACCTTCAGGACAAATACTCCACTGATAAGTTTTGTGAGCTCCGCCATAATGCCATGGTATCAGTTACCATTAGGTGTCCTCAGCAAATTGCATGTTATTTGACAGAAGAGTTTTTTGCTCCCAACTACAATCTCCAACAACGCATGGACATGTTAAATGTTCTTGCTGATGCCGCACAACAACTCTCAGCTCCTGCAGAAGTTACCAAGATGAGAGCAGTGCCAAGAAAATTTTCATTCCCTCAAGCAGCTTCTGCTAAAATGCCAGAAATTATTCCAGAGTGGCAGAAGATTGTACAAGAGAGAATAAACAGTAAGACAAAGAGGTTTGTCAAAGGGCCAACCAAACCACAGCCCCTAGCTGTTGCTAATAAGTTTGCTGGTGTTGCTGGTTTCTTTTTTTTCCCTTTGATGAAAAACTTTGACAGTAAGGTGAACACATTAGATCTCTTGGGTGGAGATACTCTTGTCCTTGGACGTCTTATTTACACCCTTGGAATAATCATGTACTCTGCCCGGGAAACACCTATCGCAAGAAACATGGGGACAGCACTGTTAGAATTTACCTGGGCATTAAAATATCATCAAGAGCCATTTGTGCGACAGTCACTGATCTTTGCTCAGGCCATGGTTGCAGTTTCTGTTCCATCTTCATCTTTGGTGAATGATGCCCCTGGGGAACTGTTTGAGCTTCATGACTGGTTGAAGATGATTGTTCAGAATGACAGTGATGCTGACAGTGTAAAGTCTGCTTTACAGACACTTGTTTTGTTAGAAGATCTTTTCAAAAATGAAGTGATTGTTCATGGCTGATCCTGTTGACATTGATTTGGGTTTTTTTGATGAAGATTGTATGAATTACTGTTTGTTCTGATACAATAATATTATATTCTTGGTTCAAATCTTTTGCTCTTTGTTCCTGGCTCATTATCGTACGTTACCATTCCAAAGCACAAAGGAAAATAATGTTTTAAACCAATTACCCAGTGGTCTGAAATTATACCACAACATATTCTCTATGTTCTTTGAATGAATTATGCTAAGAGATACAGCCGGTGAACCATTGTTGTTAGCTTGGCGGTGGGATGATTTTACACATTGTGAACATATCTTGATAGACAACTGTTGATCTGTATTCACTTTTCATCTGGGTTACCATTTACTGTTGGAGGTAAGTTAGGTATAAGAACGAACTGGAGAATGCTCACAAATTCTTTTTTATGTTCTGTGTCATTGTTTTGAAGAGAACTGTAACAAAGTGTCATTCTGACATGTGCAATACATACAGAGAAAAATATATTTTTTATTATTTTGCTCTGTTTAGCCTTTCTTGGAGTATCAAGGGAATAAAATATACAGAAATTTAATAAAAATTAAATTACTTTGGATCAAATTTTGGTCTTAAGTTTTTTTTGATTGGAGAGGTGTCTGGAATGAAGCCCAAGTGACATCTGCTAAAGTGCTATATCCTACTTCCAGTTTTTCTTGTATATGATTGTGAATCAGCTATATTCCGCATATTAGCTCAGCAATCACTTACAATAGGGGCCTTATTTCTTGCATCCCTTCAATTTTGGGAACAACTTAACAGGAGTCATCAGAACCTTGATCAAACAAGATTGGATTAACCCCTGTAGCTCACTTAATGACAAAAGGTTAGGGATAGGGTCACAGGATGGAGTTAATTCAGTGAGGTCTGATCCAGGTTTTTCATTCTGACTCAACTTAGGTGATTATTTTCTTTGGAATCCTACCTAAACTTGCCTACATGACAGGCACTATTTAGCTGAGCATCAGGGGTGAACATGCCTGGTTTTCACTAGCGCATAAGCATAAGCATAAGGACATACACACACGCAGAATGGCATATTTGACTCAATTCTGGATACCAGCTCTCCTCAACCCAGTGAAAAACAAGATAGCGGACGAAGACAATGTCCTTGTGGTTCTCACTAATCAAAGGGAGGCCACGGGAAACAGTTTTGTTTTTGCCGATAGTCCTGATGTTTCCTTAGGTGAAGTCAAGGGGAACATCAGCTCTCGAGGGAAAACAAAACTAACTGGTTTCCCAAGGAAACTGACATTAAGTGTGTTGTTACATTTCTAGATTTTCACTTCAACAGCGACAAAAGAATGACCAAAGCAAATCAAAACAGTCAATCCAGCTCTTATAAGAACGCAAATTTTATTCTAAAGACCACTTAATGAATTATTTACAAAGTAGTTTCCTTATATCATCTGCATCTTTACTTCCACTAGCTGCTGTTTCTCTACAGGGATAACTTTGAAAATCAGGCTTTTTAAGCTTGAGCCTTAAATTAAAGTTTGTGTTGTGGACCCCATGTTGTGTTCATTCCCTAAAGTGAAAACTGGCATTGTTTTTCCCACCTTCTGTCAAGCCACGGTCCACCATGCTTTGATCATCTGCGGACTGATGTATACCGAGCGTGGTACAATTATTGCTTGAATGTATCACAACTGGGATACATTTGATTTTAGTCAAGGCCATGTGACCAAGAATCAACCAATGGCAGTTCCCATTTAGTTGAGTGAAAGTCTAGGAATATAACAATGACAAATAGTGGATACCTATCCTGTGAGCAGGCAGGCTCAGGAGGTGTAGTTCAAAGAGGGGAGGGAAAAGAGGGCAGGCTTTTATTATCCCATCATTCTTGACCCCCAACTGTTGACAACTTGCTTGCCAGCTAGAAGAGACCAAGTCCTGTGGTGGATATTAAACCATCCACTCCCATCCCATCCTCCATCCTCCTCTGCTTCTGGAAAAGATCAACAGATAATTCTCTTGAAGGGACTGTGGTGATTGAAAGGGGAACCTTAGTTTTGCTCTGTAGTCCTGTTCAAAGGGAAAATGAGGGTGTACTGGCTTTAGGCTGCCCATTTCCTCTAATAATTTGGTGGTTGTGATATGGCCTTGCAGTTTCCAATTTAGCTTAGATATGATTTGATTGAAAACATTATAGAAGTGGGAAAAAAGGTGGTGGGTAGAAAATGAAGACTGATTACTGAAGACCCAAAAACAAAGACCCCCCTCAACATCACTCTGAATGGCTAATTTGAGCTGAGATGTGTTAGAAATAACAGTATCTTTAATTATTATTTTGACCAGGGTTTTTGTTTTCTACAAACCCAACCAAAAGTAGAAAGCAAAGACCTCCTCTCAAAATCACTTGGTAAGCGCATACCTGACATTGACACCGTCCCGTCACATACCTACTCAAGAACACTTGCCATTTTTAAGTAGGATTTTATCAAAAAGTAACCCTCTTGGGCACAGTCTCCCTCCCAGCAGGCCTTTATGAAGTAAGACCGCAATATGAAATGAATCACACACTACCAACTCCGCAGTATGGAGTACCCGCCCCTCCCTCCCTCCAGGGGAACTGGAGACATTGATTGGTGTCTTTGATAGCCTGGGATCATACCTGCTCCCTAGCATGCAGGTTTTTTCTTCCCATCCTTCCCAAAAAGATGCCTGGTAATGTCATGGAGTTCTCCCTACCAATCATAATTACAGGAACATTTTGCCATTACTGCATGGGTGGATTTTAGGGGTGAGCCAAGGGGGCTGCAGCCACCCTTTTTCCTTTGAAACGTTGTATTATTTTCATAGAATTCCGTCGCAGAGAAATAAACAGTATCTAGAATAGAGCCGTTATGTGTCCTGGCCACCTCTTTCTGAATTTTCTGGATTTGCCCCTGTACTGTGAAAGACTGCCGTTGAACTAGGCCGAAAACACTGTCAAACTGAGATTAAAATTTGTAAATGAAATTCTTTGTAAAAAATTGGACATTCGTAACATTCGTGAAGGTTTTAAATTTAAACTTTGTCCAAGAAATGCCACAAAGATCAAAACACCTCCCCGGCTGTCTGCCACACCTTTCCAAGTCGAGGCTGAAGCGCATGCGCGTAGCCCAATCCAAAATGGCGTCCAAACGAAAGGGTGTATGGATATGGTTGCCTACATGACATTCCAGCTCAAGAAATGTCCCGTCTTGCAGATTATTTTGTCATTTGTGGAATAGACAGGGACTCAAAGAATGGTAAAAGCGCTTTAATTGCCCTTGGTTGGGCATCTTTAAGCAAAAAATGTTAAACAAACATTGCACGCCTCTGGAAAGTTCGCGACTTTCTCACCGACGACCTTTCTCCCTGTCTTTACTTTTCAGAAGAAGTTGGAGGAAGAGTGATTCAGCGCTTCCCAAGTAAAGATCGCAAAGATGCAGCCTTTCCAGAAGGAATTGAACTGGTAACCCTATTTCTTTTGAAAGCCGGCTAAATTTCTCCTCGTACAAGTTTCACGTAATTTCGCGGAAGCTTTGCGAAGCACAATTCATAATGCTCTCATTTCATTCTTTTGTCAAGCATCCGTTCAAATCTGCCTATTCTTACACTTACTTTGAGTCTTCATGCGTATTAAAAGGAAGCCATTTGTAAAAGTGAAGAATTACAACTTGCGTTTTCAAGTTCTTTCCAAGTGTTACTTGGGTGGAATCTTTTCAACTGCATGAAGTGGGTTCGCGTAATTATGATACAATTGCATGGAATTGTTAGTCTTTCGATCATGCTGACCTGTTGTAATCTTTGACTTGTAAGACGCCTAAAAGACGAATGAGGGGAAAGTTCTGCGTTGCTTAAAAGCCACGACGCCAGTAGTTCTAGTTTACGTAATACTGCTCTTAGCTACGTTTACTACCGGTATATTTCAAAATGTTTGCCTAGTAATATTGGATGTTCCTGCTCATGATTTTAATCATTTAGCGGCTTAAAACTTATCTTGTTTTATTGTTGTTAAAATGGTTTTTATGTGGATCTCTTCCTGTGAATTAATCTCGCTGAATGATGCAGTGTATCGAATTGGTTTGAAATTGTTCTTCTTTCCAAAACATAACTGTTAAGTATGCACTTGTTCCTGTAGTGTATGAATTTCAAACGGACATTTTATTCACTGTTTTGTGTCAAGGCACAATATTTGCTCCGGTTTGTTTGCATTTTATTAATCTTTCACTGTCTGTTGGTGTTGATCTTATTTCAAAATCCTTTCTCTAACCTACAGTGAGATGAATTTCTTGACATCTTATTAGATGTTATCAGTGTCTCTTGTTTATTTTCAATGATGATCGATTTGTACTTAATTTCCTTGGCCTTTTTAGTGGGCTCTTTGCACTTCTAGTTTCCTGCACATTCTTAAACTATTTTTTGTCTTTTACTATACTGCACCTTAAAGGTATTCTTGTTGTGTACAGAGAAAAAAGACTTGCATTACAATACTTCCATCAAAGTGCTTGCTCCAGAAATTCATAGTTTGTACTTTAAGTCACTAATAAACAGTCAAACATTTCCATCCAATATCATCTTAAAAGCTAAGAGCATGTCTGACAGTTTAGATGTTTCTTAACTTGGCATTATTTTTACGTTGCCCTTTTGGTTAGATCAAAATTAATATTTTTGTCCAACACAAAGTGTGATTTTATCATTTAGCCACTTTTGCTAACGAAGCAAGCCAAAGGGGGAAAAGCAACCAATAAGACACCAAGTCGTTAACTCTCAGGGGCCATGCTCAGAAAGTGTTGTGTGAGCTCGCTTTGTTTTATGTCTTTTTCGAACATTGTGCACCCATTTAGCCATGCAGTGTCGTATTAGACAAATGTGATAATGGACTGAAACGTTTGATAGTTTAGGAGGGGCCTCAATAAATTTTTGCGGGCAACAAGAGGAGCCTACAGACTAATCTTGGTCAGTGATACTCCATTAACTGTATTTGGAGGTTTTTCTAAAGTCTATCCACATTCTTGGGGTGCTTGTGTTGTTGACTAATATGCATGGTATGTGGCCGCAAAGGCCCCGGTGTTGAGTTTAAGGTCAGTCTGACGTCACTGTAATCACATGCACGCACATGCAAGTGATGCGATTCGCAACCACACATAATTCAGGTACACAAGTACTGTATTGATACTGTACTAAATGTGAGACTTTTTAATTCGCCTTGTCGGCTGGGAATGTACATGTATTTACCCAGGAGAATGAAAGTAGAGCCTGATCTCAGCTTAGTGCAGGACAAGTTTTTGGTAAGATATGAGTGTTACATTTATTCAGGTTTCACTCCAGTGGATGGTTTTTATATTTTTATATGTTTTCAAGCATGTTATGTCGCTTGTCACCTGAAAGCTTCAATAGGCTTTTAACTCCAGTGGTAAACTAAAGCTTTTTCATTATTTTGTACTGGATATCAACAGCGTTCGGTCATTGAACTGGGATTGAATATTCGATTGAACAATTTAACAATTTAATAAGACTTCATGCAGTCATGATTACTTAATTTGTGTCAGACATTATTGTTTCATCGTATCTTTGCCTGTGAATACAGCCTTCTTTCCTCACTCCTCACCATTTGCAGGCTGTTAATTGTACCTAAGCAATTGTGAATAAAATCGTTGAATTAAATATGAGTATTGTTTATGGCAGTGATTCCTTTTGTTGACACTGGAACTAAAAGGGCTTTCTCTGATTTGATTCACCTACACAATCTCATCAATCACACCTGCAAGGTAAACCCACATGTTCACTCGCACTTCCTAGCCAATGGCTACTGCTAGTTATGTAGTAATAACACCAGTAAGCAACCTTGCCCTCAGCTTGTTGGCCAGTTGTTTGGTCTTTCAACATTTTGACATCATCTGTGATCTAAAGTGCATTGGTCTGGTAGTTAGCAAAATGCAATGTAGCCAGAGAAAACAGCTGACATTTCACAACTTCAGCACTGATACCACTGCGAGATAAGGCCTGGGGAATGAGTACAGAAATTCCATTCTGATGATGCATCATTTCTCAGATCTGGGAAGTGCTTCTGATTGGTTGAAGTAAATTTCCTTTGTGGCATATACAAACAGAAGTACTAGCCAGATGTGGGTAGTTCTACATACATTGGCGTGCAATTTATGTGTTCATTCCTCAGGTGTCATTTCACAGGGGAACCGGTGGTGACATTGTGAAATGTTTTCTTTTTTCTCATGCTAAATGTAATGCAATTGCTAAGCATTTATCTCTATTTTTTGCTCAGTTTTGCCAGCCTGGAGGATGGAACTACTCAAACTACTACAAGCCCCCCACTTTCTTTGTTGCTGTGCTCACAGATATGGAGGGAGACCACCGATATTGTGCATGCTTCACATTCCATGAAAGATGCACTCCAACAAAGTCAAAGAAAAAACTAGCAAACTCAAGTAGTAAGGAAGGATTTAGAGATGAGAGTCAGTCAGATTCTTCTCTGTCTGAGAAACGGTTTTCTGAAATGCCTGGGATCTCTGTCAACTCAGAAGAGGCAGTGATAATGGATGTTTTTGCACCAAAGTGCTTATGTCTTGTTTCAAGAGCCAGCTACTTTGACATCTTAAAGGTTTGTCTGTTATTATGAACAAATTGTTTTTATCTGGAACCTATTGTCCTGTTATTATTCACCTACTAGATTGACACTTTATGACATGCATTATCACCACATGGAAAATGCTGTTAACAATTTTGACCCACTGAAATTTGACAGTTATTATTTATGATAACTACATCTTAAATATAGTCCCAGTGAGAATGTGAGAGTAACTGAACATGTTTTACTATCTGAAAGTAAGATACATTGAACCAATCACGTCTTAATTCTTGTGAGACAAAACTCTTCTCTCTGGACAAGATTCCATACAAGGTGGGCTCTTACTGATAGGTACAAGCTGCAGTGTACATGTACATTTGAAGGGCTTCCTGAGGAAAAAATAGACGTTTCTGACCAACTGCTAGATTGTCTTTCAATATTGCCTTTTATTCACTTGTGAATCAAAGGACATACCGGTAATTTATTTGATGTGACCTTAAGAGTCATTTAGGGCCTACTATTATGCACCTCTACTGCCTGGAATAACCCCCCAAGTTTCTGTTAATAAATTTTGAGTTTCTTTCTCCAATTTGCCTTGGTTATACGTGTCTTATTAATCCAGAGAGAATTTGCTTTTACATGAAGAGACACTCAGGCACTTATCCCATGCACTCCTTCATTATTCCATTGGCATTTTGCAGAGAAACTGTTAAAATATTTAGTGATGCCAGTAAAGAAATTTAATTTCTTCGTTTTGGCATATTTTGTTTGAATATTGATATCTGTATCGTGGGAAGAAGTATCACACTCCACCAATGCATTGGTGTACAGTGTATTGTTGCAGTGCATGCTTAAGAAGTCTTCTTGCCATTCCTCAACCTTCCCGTGTCTATTACCAAAAAATAAATGTCAATTTTTTTGTTCCTGCTGATGTGAAACCATCTTTATTGCAGAACTGCCTGACAACAATCTATTTATCCTTCCTCTCTGGAAACACCAAGTCACTAGAAGGATTGGTGGGCTGTATCTTGGGATTTGTTCAGGTGCCACCTCCTGGTGGACCCAAGATGACATTTTCCATGGGAGCTGGCGATCGTCACACTCTATCACCTCCTGCCTCTGAGACGCTTCCTGTGACAGGAAAATCAGTTGCCATCTTGTTCAATCAGCTTGGTAGGTTTTGCTTTGTCTTGGTTTAAGGTAAACAGTATATTTTAATGTCTTGGGCAGGACAGGAATGATTACTTTTTGGGTGGAGAGAAGCGATGACTGAAAATACACCTGCGTTCGCAGTCTCAACTCTGGTGTAATGAACTGTTAAGGTATACACTGTACCATGCATAAATCGCCTGTAGTAATGTTACACTTTTCTGAAACAGTAGCTCAGTATATACGGGTGTAGGCTACAGTTTGGTATTATGCTTAATGTATCTGTTCAGTTTGCAGCTCATATAAAATTGGAAAATGTACAATTGTTGGAGAGCAGACTCTTTTATTAATAAAAAATATCCAGTTGTCATTATTTTCATTACTACATGTAAATGTATACTTACCAGCTTGTTACCTTATTTCTGAATAGGTATCCACAACATGTTGGCCTTGTTCTGTGCTGCATTGACAGAGAACAAAATCTTGTTTTACTCCAGCAGCTATTCACAGTTGACACATGCCACTCAAGCCATGCTAGCTCTAATGTATCCACTAAAGTTCAGGTATTGTGGAACAGCTGATTTAAATATCAGGGCTTGAAAAATGTCCTGTTCGGTCATCCAAAACAAGTAGATTTTCTTGCTGGGCAAGTACATAACTATTAAAGCTCACCTGCCCAATGGGCAAGGGTGCAGGCAAGTCAACCTCTAATAAAATCATTAACTAAGACATACAAGAGAACTGCGTGCCCAAAGGACAAGCTTGAATATAAGTTTATTTTATCGCGAATGTGTTTCAAGTGAAAGTGTTTACTGCACACAAAAGCATTGGGAAACCAAAGAAAATTGTTTTTCTGGGCCTTGTTCCTGAAAGGCCGATTAGCATTAACGCACGATTAAAATTTTGTTCCATTTTTTGTATTTTACATTCCTATGCAGTGCTTAGGGTAACATTTTGTGTTATCATTACAGTATCTCATAGTAAAGGCTCGACAGTATCGTAACCTCGAGCTGCATGTTCTTAGATGAGAAAACCATGCTTAAAATTTGGCTTAATCCCGGGTTAAACTTAACCATCTTTTGAGGAACCAGGCCCTGATGATCATTTCTTTTTCAGTTAAAATGGAGTAAACTGAGATATGTGTACAGTCCTTAAGATTTTCCAGACTTACTGGAACTGGGGTAAAAAGTCTGGAGAATTGAGAATGTAAACATTAAAAAGTAATGAGTACCTCCTTGTCACAACTTTCATTGTTTCAAAGGACAGTTATCAGCTAGAATGAATTCATCTGTTCATTATTGTTGTAGTCAATAGCTCAGTTTCAGTTTTCAGCTAAATGCACTTCATCAGTTATGGTATGCAGTGGATGTACATGTACAAATCACTCTACAGAATTACTTTTCCCTGTTGTTAACCATATTCCTCCTTTTTATTCAGTTATGTGTTCATCCCAATCCTTCCATCTGTTTTGCTGGAGTTCCTGAGTGCACCAACTCCCTACATCATGGGAGTACATGACAGCTACAAAGATAATGTGGTACCTGATTTGGTGAGTAATGCATCTAACTCAACATTCCAGCCCTTATCTCAAAGTTAAGGGAAGTAAATGATAAAATCTGAGACTCACTAAGACAATGAGACCCTTGTTCTAAAATGTGAAACTGAGAGGTAAATTGTTGATTCTCTCATGAAAGGAAATAGCAGAGATAAAACTGAAAATTGTCACCAAAGTTTGCAGGATTTCAAGATTGGATCAAAATATTTCCAGACCCATGATTTTGGGTAATATTCTCCTCCCTTTACAGTCAAACCAGGTCAAGCGTTCCCGTCGCTAACAAACTAATGAATTCATTAATGGAAAAATAATTTCGTTTGTTGATTCAATAATCCATTCATAAAATGAATAATCCAACAGTCAAATTGGACCTCGATTCAATAATCAAATGTTGATTTGGTTTATGAGCAAAATCTACCTGTTCTTTATTCTTGTCTGTTGTGTTCAATCATATTTGCTTCCTTTTTCCTGCCGTTTACGATTGCGTTTTTCATTGCCTTTAATCAAAATAACAGCTAGAATAGACAGACCGCAAACGCAAAGAAACTATGAGAAACTGACAAAGGCCGAGGATCGAAATCCACCAATCACCGCACATACACTGACCTTAGTTTGACCGTTGTGTTTTCTAAGAGGTCAGGCCTGGGTCTGTTGCACTGATTACTGGCAGCAAACTAATAATAATAATAATAAAGTCTTTATTCATCAAGAGATAAAAATACATATCTTTTGTTACAAGTAAGTGTAAGAAATTTAAAAAGTTAAAAAGTAAGAAATAAAAAATATATACCGGTATATATATCTAGTATATTACATAGCTAATTCATATTTAAAACTGGCGTACATGTAACAGTTTGTTTGGGTTTGAACTTCAGAACTCGCCGGCACTCGACTCTCAGAAAAAAAAGAGGAAAAAACAAAATTCTGAGGTCAACTTGTGGAAAGTGTAGTTTTTCAAAAAACAGTAATCGAATCAACATTCGATTATGGAATCGAGGCTAAATATGAATATTGGATTGTTCATTTTATGAATGGATTATTGAATCAACAAACGAAATCATTTTTCCGTGAATGAATTCATTAGTTCGTTAGCGACGGGAACGCTTGACCTGGTTTGACTGTAAGATGTATTTTGGCAACTTATGGCAAATACAGAAGTTTCCAGCCGAAGAATTTTGAGTGCTCATGTAAAAGTGAATTTCATGTGACAGTGCTATTCATGTATCCTTACAAAATGTGTTATAATTATATTTTTACAGGCTGATGTAATTCTTGTGGATATTGATGGAGGACATGTCTTCTTCCCTGATGCCATTAACCTTGCATCCTTGCCAGAACCTTTTCTTGGAAGAACAAGACATGAATTAACCTTGGTAAGTTTGCAGACTTAAGTGACCTTAAAATACAGCACTGTTTCGGCAGGTTTCTACAGGCATGGGTTGGTGAGCATGTTTGTACGGTTGATACACACGGACTTGCTCTAACTTTGTCATACAAAAAAAGCAAAAACTGAAAAAAGAAAAAAGTCAAATGGGCCACAACTCTTAAACCCAGTATGGCTGTGTTATGTACAGGTCAAAAATAAATTCAGGTTAAAAGTATTTAAGTCAGGTTGATTCCCAATTTCCATTGTCTTCTAGCCCTCATTCATGAATAATCAGGGCAGGAGACAAAGAAAACAGAGAATCAACCTAGGTTAAAAAAATCTAAGGTGAATTTGATTTTGGCCTGTAACATAGCCTATTGGGTTCAAGGGTTTTGGCACCCCTTCCAGTGGTAACAGGCCTGGTTACTCTATGTTGTGTAAAACAGGAAATTATGTGTTAGGTCTGGACTTATGAGGAGAAAGAGTGATCAGTATTAAGATGATGATCAATTTTAAAATAATTATTAAGTTTATCGTTCATCTGCAGGTGTTACATCCACAACTTGTGACAGCAGACTGTGCTTTCCAAGCTCCAACTTCACCATCTCCCCCAGAGCTACAGGTGAGCAACAACTACAAGCAACTGAAAATCATTAGACAATATCCATCTAAAACTGGCCCACTGTCTTACAAAATTCTATTTGTGGTCAGAGGTGATGACTGGGCAGATCAAATGCAAAGAGGTTTATTAATATTAATTTCATCCCTGCAGATTTACACAGTTCAGCTAGAATTAAAACTCTATTCACTGTCTTTTCTGGTTTGTCAGACTGAAATTGTGACCTGATCAACAAAATGCGCAGCCTGTCTGTAAAGAAAATTATTGCCTGAGGTGCTGTTACAGTGTAGATAGTGGTTGTAAAACTTGTGGTGATCTTTCTTCTTGTGCAGACAAAAAATAATTCAGGCATGACAAGGCTTTGAGGAGTCATCAGGCATTGAAACAAAATGTGTTGTGCCGGTAAAATACATAAACCCTCAGTGGATGGTTTATAAATGTCGCATCAAACTCCCTTTCACTCGTTTCCCTGTTGGAAATTCCACTTCATGTTCATTATTAAATGTTCTAAATGTTTTGACTGCACAAGGTCAAGAGTGTCGTTGGTTGTTTCTCCTTTACATGCATAATGAGTAGTGAATTTTAGACTACAACTTCTCAGTTTCTAATAATCCATCCATTAATTTATAGAAACTATGGGGAATATGCTTGACTTGGTTTTACTGTAAAAACCTCAGTCACTCTCAATATTTTTTCTAGGAGGAGCGACATTTGCTTGAACCAGCTCATTGCTTTAGTTTGTTGTTGTTGCTGCTGTTGTTGTTTTTTCTAAAAGTGACAAGTCTTGCTATTATTTTTATCTTAAAGGACAAGGAATTGCGAGCTGTGTTTATCAGACTTCTTGCCCAGCTGTTTTCTGGTTATCGATCCTGCCTTACTCTGATCAGAATACATCCTAAGCCTGTTATAACATTCAACAAGGTACATACAAAAATAATTAGTAAACGTTCTATGTTTACTACAACTATTAAATTCCAAGACATAAGAAGCAAATGAAGGATTATTATTTTTCATTCATTCATTCATGCATTCATGCATTCATGCATTCATGCATTCTTTCCTTTTTTTGGTTGTCTAACTGTTCAAATGCGTTGTACAGCGTAGTGGTAAATTTGAAAACTGTTGATAAAATTTGTGTCTGTCCACTTAAGGAAAACTAACAGGAGTATGTACTTTCCTGGGCTTCTGTTTATTGTCCTTTACACCTAGTTTTAATGTCATGGTTCCTGGGGAATGTATTATGATTGTGAAGTTTTTCTGTAAACTGCTGAGCACCCTTCCCAGTAATTAAATACTGAACTACATGGTTTATACCAGTGTGGAGCCAGGCTTGTCATGGAAACCATAACTAACAATGTAAAAGGAGCATAACAAAACTTGGCTTTTTTTAGGTTTCTTTCCTTGAGTACAGAGGCATGATTGGAGATCCATTTCTGTCAAAGGTAAATAAATATTGTTATTGAAGTGTGCATTAAGAGAATTTATTTGGTCAGTATTCTGTCAACCCTTCTTGATACAGACACGAGAAAAATTGAACCAATTATCTCAGCCATAACAGTGATGTGAGTATTAGAGAAGAAGGAGGTAATATTTACAGCTGTAAGGAGCCAGTAAGAAGTCGTTCCTTATAGAGGTGTTCATACTGTGATTTCTACAAAGGGAGACTTATCTGTACTGAGTGTTGTCTGTCCAGTGCATGTGATTTACATGTAGAATAAAGTTTGGCCTGGAAAATTTTTATTACATTAAAGGGAGAGCCACTGAAAAAAAAGGTGGTCTTACAAACTTTCTAAGGTACTACGTTGTATTCCTCAAGCTCATCCATTACTGTTGAAATTGCATTTAACTGCAGCAGAACCGCTAATCAGGGGACACCCAAAGGACCGAGGCAATAGAGGTGTCCCGTGAATAGAAGTTGTGCTGGGGTTTGTTAATAACTAGCCAACAAAGACAAAAAAAAATGGTAAACTTATCGCAGTGATGTTATACATGTACATTGAATTCATGCAAGTGCAGGTCATTGATTTAAGTGAGATTGTTCAGATTGTGAAAGGTGCCATCATTGATTAGTGTACACTTAAAGATATCAACCTTCTTTGTGGTCAGTCATGTTATGAGTGCCAAGGAGTCCCATGAATGGTGGTTAAACTCAGGTTTGGGGACTAAGAAAATGAGTCCCTTTCCCCTGAATAGAGGTCTCCCGTCAATAGAGGTAACAGATGCAAAGAATATGTGGAGGTTTTTCCAAGACCAAATTGTTGTTTCCCCTGAATGGAGGTGTTCCTTGAACAGGGGTGTCCCAAAGGAAAGGTTCCACTGTAAATTATGTAGAGGAGGATGTGTAGAAAAAAGCTTGAGGTGACTTGACTCCAATAAGCAGTTTGTTCATAGAATCCATAAGGTACACTTGACCTGGCTTGACTGTGACAGTCAATGAAGGTTTCAAAGTGCCTAAGAAAGCTGAATCAAATCACTGCTTCCTCCTTTCAAAGGCATTCTTGCAGTCATAGTGGCAAGAGTGTAATACATGGAGGAACAGCAACTGAGTACCAAGAATTCTCAGGCAATTTGTTACCTGTGTTAATGGATTGTAAACTGTGTACTCAAATACTTCTTGAATAAAGCAATTATTATTCCCTTCCTATAGAAGTTAAATCAGAAAAAAGCTTCATTCACAGTATATTTTTTTAATTCTCCGTGCTTTTATTATCCAGGTGTTAGAGAGCATTTCATTTCTATCATTTGTGGCACACCGAGGCCCTCCTTACAGAACGTGTGATTTATTTGACCAGGTACGTGTCAGTTACTGTGTTGATGCAATTTTCCCAGCGCAATGTGCTGTCCAGATAATTTCAGTTTTGCAATATTGATACAATAAATTGACTGATCAAAGTTCCTTGTCTGGAAGTGCAGAGGCGCGTGGGAGGAAGGTTGGAGTATGTTCCCACACAGTATTGAGGTCGTTCATGTCCAATTCAGTCAGCCCTTGATTCCAGTCATATAATAATAAACCTCCTGTCAAAAAAAACCCTGCCTTCCCTGTTCCTTATATCAGGGTTCACAAATACGCCAAATTTGGCATATTTTACGCCAAAATTGTCCAGATGACTCCACTGAGGTTACAGAGGGAGTCACTTTGACTCGAAAAATTTTTGTTAACAAACAGGGAGCCACTTCGACTCCAGAAATTTTCGGTAACAAAAACAGTTTTGTCCTTACCTTTTTTGTAACAAATACAATTTGCGTTAATTGTAAACGTTGTAAACCTTAATTAAATCATTGAAATTAAAGAATTATACTGCACAACAAAACAGGAAAAGGGTAAATTACCATCAAAGTTTTATTGATGACTGCCATCATGGATTTGAGCTTTCCAGGTCAGCAGACCGCCACAGCTACTTCATGCATCCCTCACGATAGTGTATACATGCCATGACCACATGCTGGAAAGCCTGATACTTGACTCCAAATAATTATTCCAAAATGTTTCCAACATTTGTGAAGCAGAAGTCACACCGACTCCACTCATCAATAAAATTTGCAAACCCTGCTTATATTCTGGTTTAATTGGTTTGTTTAAGCATAAACTTCCTCAAAGTAAGTAGCAAAGGGGGAAAGAGATCAAACTTTTTGTTGATATAAACAAATTAGTGAATGACCGGACAGACATGAATTAACAACATTGTGTCTTAGATTGTGACATTTTAGCATGGTATGTGGTTCTAAATTCTCATAATGGTTGGTTCGTAGCTTTGTGTCGAGATTGACAGCATTCTGAACGGTGAAGGAGGAGTGGATGCTGAGGTACAAGCTAGCATTGAGCAACTTGCCCAGAAGCTCTACGATAATGTAAGTTCCAGTGACCAACTCTGCGATATGCCATGCTTTTATTAGTTGAAACTGTCATTCTTAAATGCCATTTTTTGGTTGAAGTGGGGTTTAAACCAGGAGGTGCTTATTGATTAAGGTTTCTTGACTGAACTTTATAGGACAAAGAAATGTTCTATTTTGCTGAGGATGTTTTTTTTTTACCACGGTAAAGGTGCGCAGTGCTATCCATGGGATAAATCATTACCCTCTGGATAGTGCAATTGGTTTTCCTATCTACATGTATAATGTATCTATTACAGATCAAATTTGATCTCAGGTTAATTTTGATTTAACCTAGGTTGATTCTCAATTTCCTTTGTCCTCTAGCCCCAGTAGACAAAGAAAATCAAGAATCAACCTACAGGTACAGTTGTAGGTTAAAAATTTTTAACCTGACAACAAATTTGACGTGTAACATGTCCACTGGGGGCCAGGAGTATAGTGAAAGGCTAAAACTTAAATGAACAAAAATGATACACATGTTGTTAGCTCCTGGAGACAGATATAACTGAAACTGAACTAGTATATTTTAAGCAGTCAAAGTTAAATTGTTCAAGTGAGAAAAGATAAGAGGGTCTCCTTATTATATTATCCTTACTGCTTGAAAAATTGAAGTGGCTGTTAGGAAGCGCATATTCAGGTATTCAGAAGGAATTTGTTCGCTTTAATGTACTATGCCACCTTTTATGACCAGGGTCCTTCCTTTCTTGTCTACTTATACTTCCCATTATACTACTAGATGAGAAATTTCTGCAATTTGATTGGCTTAGAGCAGTGGTCTTTCAGCTTAATTTGAAATACCTACATGTGAAAATTACAAAACCTTTGTGGGTAGTAATATAAACAAATAATAGCACGATTTGTACGTGACATTTGACATAAATAACACTCTTGATATTTCAAAATTGCCTCAAATTTCTCTCGCCCAATGGCTCATGAAATTACGTAGACAATTTCAAAATATCCCTGGTGGTGTTTATGCCAAATATCATTACAAATCACGCTATTACCTATACTAATTTACTTTTTCATTGACAGGAACCCTCTTGTGACACCAATGAAAACACTGTCCAGCCTGTTGTTCCCTCTGATGAGGCAGATTTATGTGATAAACTGGTGTTTCCTGAGCTGAGTGAATCAGATATTAACTGCTATATAGACCAGCAGGAGAATGTAGCTGCACCTTACATGGTTAAAAGTCCTGAACCCTGTGTTGTGCCATCAAATTTAGTATCAAGCAAGCAACAGCATTATATTCCAAGTCGGAAGCTGGAGGTGTTGAGAGATTGTGTGGCATACATCTTTGACAACCAGATATCTGAGGCTAGGAAGGTATTCCACTTAAATAGTACCATTAGAATCTTCTTCTTAGCAGTAAAGTTAAACGTATTAAAATAATAAATTAAATTTGCTATGTAGGCAGTAGCTTGTGTGAAGTAGTGTCATATCTAAAAAATTTTTTAAAAAGAAGGTGATGAGACTTCACTTGATTATTAAGTTAAACCGTGAATGGATGATACTTGACAAATGGAAAGTACATTCCACTGTATTTTGCTGTTTTTAAAATTATGCAGTCAGTAATTAGAGTGTGGTCCATTCGTTACACACATCTGACTGAGATAACCCAATTCTTTCCAAACAATATTGTAGGTTGAATTATTAATTTCCCTTCTTCTGGAAAACCATTCTGTTTTTTTTTTTAACTGAAAAGGTGCTGAAAACAGGTCTGCGACTCGTCAAAACTTAATTCTTACTAGAAATGCTATATTCAGAAAAAAAAAGTTAAGACCATTCCTTTATGATTGTACTTTTTTAATAATTATCATATTAGCGAAGGTTTTTTCTCTATGACACATAAAAGAAAGGCGAAAATTTTGCCAAGGCAAGTGTCTTGATCCTTCTCTTACTAGTTATGGTGCAGGGATACATGACAAGTCTTATACTAACTATTTTTAGAAAAACAAAATTTGTTTGGATTGCTAGAAATTTATTAAAGAAAGAAAAAGCAAAAGGTTTTTGTTTATCGTAGTCAAATAAGGCCATCATGTTTTTTATATTTTGTTTATGCTGAAATAGTGTTTGTTACCTTTAACAGACTCTTGAATCAGTGCTTCGAGCTCTCAAGTCTAAAGGCGCTCAGTTAGCCTTGTGCCATGAACTCTCTCTTAGAGTAAAACAGAACAGATCTTTGTTGGAGCATGACCAGTTTGACTTAGTTGTCAGGCTCATGAACAGGGCATTAGAGGTTTGTTGTTGACTTTGACTGATTCTTGATTATTTCTTGAAAACCTCTTATTTTATCAAAATAAACAAATTTATTCACCCTTATTATTCTTTTGCCATTCATTTCAACTCTGTAAGTGCACATAAATGTCTACTTAGTCAGCCTTATCTCCTGCAATTAATATCATCTGGTTAGTTACCATAAAATTCCGAAAATAAGCCCTTCCATGTATAAGCCATTCCAAATATAAACCTCCCAAACTCGTAACACAAAAAACCCTCCGTTAAATCGCCCCTCCGAATATAAGCCCCCCGGGGGCTTGTACCTGGAAATTGCCCTCAAATACAAACTAAGATAAAGCAAAAACGGTCAATTTCCTTCCAACTATAAGGCTAACCCAATCGATTTTGAAACGCAAATTTCCCTCCATAGATAAGCCCCTCCAAAAATAAGCCCCTCAAAAAGGGCCTTTGAAAAATATAAGCCACGGGGCTTATTTTCGAATTTACGGTATTATGTATAACTCGGCCACTTTGAGATGAATGTGTATTTTTACAGTGTATCATGCCTTATCACAGAAATAGATATGTGTAGTGGAAGCCTTGAGAGTACAGGAACAGGGCTGAAAATAAAGATTCACTGGTTACTAATGTGACTGTTAAGAGAAAAATGTCAAAGACAAGAAAACACTGTAACATCCTACCAATGAACTAGTAATGTACCAGTCACAAATGTGCAAACAGTCCTTAAGTAAACAAACCAACATGCTGCACACATTGATAAACATTGCATGAAAAAAAAAATGAATGTAGAGGTAGGGGTCAAACTTCAACTAATAGTAGGGTATAAATTGACAACCAAAATTTTCCTAACAGTCACCACTTGATGCCCGGATGAAAAAGATAATTTCAAGCCCTGAAGAACTGAAGAGTGTGATTTCTGTCATTTAATTAAAATAATACCTTCATTTTTTAACTTCAGTGGTAATCTTTCCAAACTGTCATATGTTTTGTCTGCAGGATGATGCCAGCATGAGTAATACTGAAGTAGCTGCAGCACTCTTGCCTCTCACTGCCACATTCTGCAGGGTAAGAGGCTTTCCATTCTAATATTTTGTCTAGATCTTCTAAGAAAAGAAGGCTGGTGTAACAGGGGATTTCCAAGTTACCCCAAGCCTCTGTTTCAAAGCGAGGTTAAGTATGATAGATGCTTTTGATGTTAAAATGGCTTTTTATTCTCGTGCAATTAACATAACATAACTTAATTATTTATGTAGCGCAAAATACATGGGTATATGATCTAATGCGCAACTAAAACTCATTTTCACAGGACAGGGTTTGCACTTACCCTCATTTTGAAAGTGAGAATTTTTAGAACTCGGAAATGGCTTACTTTGTTGTAATGTAATGTAATGCAATGTTGTGGATTGGAAGAAAACAAGGTGCACTCTCTTTACATATTACATGAAAACAGTAAGCTCAGACTTCAGCATACAGTCATGTACGAGGCACCACAGGCAGCTGCTATCAGTCCATTTATGAGCTTACTGTAACCCACCCATAGCCCATGATATGAATGATGCGGGAAAGGTAGTGGTTGTTGTTGTTTGTGTCACACCACATGATTATAACAGGGGTTATATTAGCATTATGCTGACTACTGGACTCTTCTTGAAGTGTTACATACTTGTAGTATAGAGCTATTTCAACTGTTTTTGCTAGTGTGCCTTAAGTTTTCCATTAACTCCGCAAATGAAAATTGTTTTGGTTTTGTTGCTAGAAACTCCATGCTGGTGTTATTCAATTTGCCTACACCTGTGTCCAAGACCACCCAGTCTGGGAACGGCAGCAGTTTTGGGAAGAAGCATTTTATGCAGATGTCCAGGCACAAATAAAGCAGTTGTATGTTGATGACGAAGCTCCAAAGGCTATAACTGAAGACACACTAGATAGGAAAGACCAACGTATATCCCGCGCAAGCTTAACACCAGTAACAAAGCATCGCAGCATCTCAAGAAGCAGAGATAATCTTGCATCTCAACCCAAGGAGTCTGGAAGTAGCAGTGATCTGGAACAGCCTAAGCAAGCAGAGCAGAAGCCAGTGCCTAGTGCATTAAGCATTGCTGCTAAGCAGGTTTGTCAGATGTTAATAGGAAGCTTAAGCAATGATTACCGGGACAGCAATGAGAATGGCAAAAAAGGCATTGGTTTAGATTTGCCAAACAACAACTTTGCATGTGCATCATCCTTTTTTGAAGATTTCTTTAGGGTTGTTGCATGACTACAACATGATACTTAATGCTTACTGTATGCAGGATATGAACACAAGACAACAATTTTTTTTTCTTTTACCAAAAATAGATACAGGCCTTGAAAATAATCAACTTCAAAATCCCCAGAATTTGTTAATTGAATGAAATGGATTAAGAATAATAAAGTTTGAAACAAGGCAACTTTACTTGTCAAAATGACTTTTTCGCTGCTGTTGCTGACATGGTTGCTTAAGCTCTCTACCATCTCAGTGCAAGACAGATAGAAATATTATACTGTCTAAGTATCCTAGCAGTACTATTCATGCAGTGTTCTCCTTATCAGGCGGTAACTGGTAAAATTAATGTCTCAAAGCAACACTTCTTACTGACTCCAACCGCTTGAAGTGTTACTAAAATTAAATAAGTTGTTTAAAAAAATATGGAAGTTGTGACCCAAGCCGATCTGCAGCATTATTATTGCGAATAAAAGCTTTAGCTCTGCAAAAGTGGCCCTTGTTTGTTCTTTTCGCTCTAGCGGGAAGAACCACCACCATCTTGGATGTCGCAGTATTATGCGCAGTAGAGGGTGCGCAGTGCAAAACAAGTGACAGCAAAATTCAGACAAGTGACATGGCCTTGAGCTGAAACAGCAAGATAAAACAAGCGAAATGGTGACAAAACAGTAGAAGAATACTGTTTTTTGACAGCAACGAGGAAAATCATAAATACAATAGTAAAATGCCAACAGTGTGGCCTCATCTTCAATAATTATGCTAAACAGCAACTTAAAATTCAGGCTAAAGACAGAAGTACCCTGCCTAAGAAGCCCTCAATAGTTGATGTTTACAAAAACTTGAAGTCCCCATTACATGATTACTTGAAGAATACTGTTATTTATATGTCACCACCTGGGGTTAATGTAACTGCACCAGATGTCCACTTAGTGAACCAGCTTGCTCCAAGAGTTGTTACAAACTCTTTGCTGCTGCCACAAAAACACCAAGAATACACCCAAGACAAGACGGCACAATAATTAGTATAGAAGTACAATGTTGTTATTCTTTTATGCTTTCCTTAGCTCAAGAAATGGCCCAACTACTCCAAGATGGAGCAAGACTTTTTGATTAACAGTGAAGAGGGCATTGTGTACAGTCAAGCAATTCACTATGCTAATCGTATGGTGTACATGAGGATACCTCTTGACGCTAGTGAGAAGATGCCTGCACCCACTCCTGTGCCCACTCCTGTAACAGGTTTGGCCTTTTTAATACAAACTCAAAATGTCTCTTGTCTCTTCTCTTGATACATTATTTTTTAATCAATTAATTTTATTTTGTTATTGTCTCACCAAGAATGACATGTATTTTGTAATGGTAATAGGACTGAGTGGACTTCTATTCAGTCTATAATCTTGTGAATGATTAACAAAATAATTTGCAGTCATCCGATTTGTTGAATCGCGAGTATTGGATGACATGGAATTCTGTTACCAATTTATCATAACTGTACCAAATTTTGTGATATTTTAAGCTTTTGTAGGATTAAAACACAAAAATTAATATTCTTCAAGCATTTTTAGTTAAATTTAAAAAACAAATCCCATTAAAGTGCCATGCATAATGGCACTTAGTTACTTAGACATGATGCGAACTGTCCTAGTATACTATCCTATTAATGCTGAAATCAGGGAGGCCAGGATAGCCAATTCCTATAGATTGGGGAATTTTATTATAGTTAAGATTCAACAAATTTTGGGAACAAGTTCCTGTTATTTTTTGTCCAGGCTTACGTAATAATGTGTACAGCTGTAGCGGCTTTGATTTACTGACATTTTGAATTTTAGGTTCAATTCATGTGGATGGTGAGGGGTCTGTGAATGGTACCTATGCAGAAAGTATAGTAAATGGAGGGACAGTTGGTATGTATTAATTTTTAATTCTTTGCTTGAAAAAACCCAAGTTTTAGTTTCCTTCTTTTGTGAGCTGTAACAACTGTGGATCAGGAAATTCTCACACACAACTGGGAGCCATGTCAAGTTTAACCATACAGCCTGACCTTCATTACAAAACATTGTAATAGTACAACAGAGCAAAAAAGGGGAAATGCTCCCTAGATTGCATGCTCTGACAAAATATACAAACACCAAACAACGATCATAATGAAAACTCCTGGCCAACAAAGGCCCACAGTAATAAAAGAGACGCTAAATGACCTTGAGAGGTAATCACTTAAAACTACCCAGCTTGAAGGGTGGGTGAGCAGGAGGTACATGTAAGGCAACAGCAAATAGCAACAAGAAAACTGGTACGTTTCAACCAACCATGTGACTAGACCCCCTGCACACTAGCACCCAGACTCCCAGATGAGTATGAGAAAAGTGTTTTCTGCTTCTTTCATTCCTCAGCTAACAGAAAACAACACTTCTGTTCTATTAAGTTCATTATTATACCGTTAAGAGTGTCAGTGGTGGAAGGCTATTTGCCTTAGGCTTGAACAGCATGCAGGGGTTTAGGGTGGTGGGTAGAGGGGTTGGCATTTACCTTCAACCTTTTTATCAGGCTTGGAAGGTGAGGCTTATGGGTCCTGGGACTTTTTTGCATGTGGGTTTTTGTACCAATAGGGAGCTTAAGCAACAGTGATGACGATGGCTACGAAAATATACTTAAATTCACGCTACTTCAAACTTTATCACACTTACTCCAACTTGTTCAATTTTTCAAATGTTGGAAAAGTTTTCTAGAGTTGAATTCTAAAAGACTCTATCAAAGTTCAGGAAAAGAAAAAGAAAGTCAATGTGTTGTGTTCACGTCCTTAACAAAACGTGAAATTAGGCATATGTTACGTAACGTTATAGTCGTGCAGCAACGGCAAAGAAATGTACAAAAATGGTGATGCACGTGCAAAGTTGTCGTTTTGCTTGCTAAACCTATTGGGCCAAATATTTAAATGAAGTCTAACTTAAGCCATGGTTTAAAGAATCTTTGAACCTCCGGATCTTCTCCTTGGTGGGTTGTTTTAAGAAGATAAATGTTTTTCTAGTCTTCTCTATATGCTTTAATAAAACTGTACACAGTAAATGATGTTTAGATGAAATCTTTGGGTAAATTGAAACTGACTTAGAACGTGGTTTTGTTAAACACTGGCTAAACTACGGTTACATATCTGGCCCACTGCTTTTTTGCCATTCTTATTGCCATTGCCGTCACCATTGTTGTTGATTAAGCTCCCTAATGAGTGTGTCTCCTCCAATGCAATCCAAGTCCAGCCTATGAGGGAAATTTTTTATGCTACTATCAACCATAATAAAGGTGACGTCCAAGTGCAGACACCAGTGCTGGGGTAGATGCCTCCAGACCATTGACATTGCTTCCTGACTAATTTTGCATTAAATTTAGACTGCTAAAGCTGGTCTTGAAATTAATGTATAAATAATTGGGGTCTGCCTTTGAGAGAGGTCAATGTCATGATGATTGTGTCTTGCATCTTTTAATGTTATTTCAGCAAACAGTGAAGTAGGAAGCTGCATCACAGATAGCGGGGGATGGGATATGTACATGGATGATGAAGATGGTGGGACCATTGCTGATCAAGTGACAAAATTTGTCTGTCGCTTTGTGGACCGTGTTGGCACTGAGGCTGGGATTAGTCAGGAACACTTAAAGTCTCTGTATACAATGATTCCAGGTCAGTTGGACTGAGATAACTTTGACTTTTTTCCTGGGGTGATATAGCGACAATTGATTGATCCATAGCTGTCATTAATTATTTCCATCCTAATATACTGAAGGAGTTGTGGGTTTCTTCACAACTGTTACAGGGTAGCTCTTTGTATAAAGACGTTTGTATAGGTTATAGCATGATTTGTTGTGATATTTGGCATAAAATACCACGACTGATATTTCAAAATTGTTATACGTAATTTCCCGAGCCATTAGGCAAGTGAAATTTGAAACAATTTTGAAATATCACAAGTTGTATTTATGCCAAATATCACATACAAATCATGCTATTATTTGTTTATACTACTACCCAGGAAAGGTTTGTAATTTTCACATGTAGGTATTTCAAATTAAGCTGAAATACCACTGCTCTTAGCCAATCAAGTTGGAGAAATTTCTCAGGTAGTAGTGTAATAGGATGTAATTATCTCAAGACATGATGTTTCTGTATGGGAACCAGTGATGGAGCCATCAACCCACACATACTTACATATACATAGTAATATGTTCTGTGTTAACACCCTTTTTTTTGTTATGTTTATGGTCAAACAGGTGTGGTTGCCATGCACATTGAATCATTGGAGCCAGTGTACAGGGAGTACAAAAATCTGGCTCCAATTCAAAAGGTGAGCAACAGTTAATAACGTCACATCGACTGCAGAACCAAAAAAAAAAGAAAAGAAATGATGCATCAGAAGCTAAGAGGATTTGCACCGAATTGTGGGCCAAGGGCACCAAAATAATGTTTCGAAGTTAGTAGAGTAATTTTGTAATGGACAAACAGGCGGTAAGTAGAAACATTTTTGCTGTGTAGTGAACTTAAAATTTATTTTACGTGACTAATATTTCCTATGTAATGCGAGTTTGGAAGTTTCTACAAGTGTAAGTCTTTTTATAGTATGACTTGTACTGAGTTTGTTATCACTATCATTGTCACTACCACTGGGTCTTGTTCTCCTATCTCGCTGTTAAAATGTCTTTATGTGAATTTTTTACCCATGTAAAGTACCACATTAGTAAAACCAGTTTCAAAAATGGGAATCATTCACAGCTAAATGACAATTTTGCTTGTGTTAGCCTTTTATTTAAGTCATAAGTGAGAGTCCCATTTCAAAACAGTGTGCACAAAATTCAGTTTATAGGCACAAGACAGCAAAATTCTTTGAAAAGCCACCATTTTCGGGGGTGACTGTTTTTCGTTAATTTTATTGGTTAGGGAAAGTGAGTGGGTGACGCAGTCGCATCACTGCCACCCCTCCCAACATGCTGTGACTGTCCCATGTTTGTCACTCACCGCAGGCCAAGATCATGAGACCTGACATGCTTCAAGGGGAGGAAATGCTAAGTGATGGACTGCGTGCCTACCTTGTGCCTGATGGCCGGGAGCTGGGCAAGGGAGGAGAAGGGCCATGCCTACTGCCAGCAGAAGGTGCTGTATTCTTGACGAACTACAGGGTGATTTTCAAGGGAACTCCTGTAGATCAATTTGGTGAGTTTGTGCAGCAGTGTTCTATTTTAATGTAAGCAGCCAAGATACATGTATGCTATTGTCAATGCAAGTTTTTAAGTTCTGCCATAATGATATTGTGGCTAGCATTGAACCTGTGATTCACAGGTCTGTTGTTTCTAGCCTGGTCTCTCTTGCCATGTTGTAAGTTTTAAATAATAGGCAATAATAATAATAATATTATTATTATTATTATTATTATTATTAATTGTTGTTTAAGTAATCAGACACCATTTGACCTCGCTGTTACTTTTGAGACATGAACCATCATGACTGCTTATTGACTGGGCTATCATTACTTTTCCATAATAACTGCAACAAGACCCTCAGACAGGGCTTTAGGTGACTTATCTATTGAATAATATTACGTGCACCTAATGCACCTTAACGTCTTTACTTTTGTATAGAAAAGAGTAAAAGTATAATTAATGTAAGTATTGTAATTGTTCTGTTCAGCATCAGAGATGATTGTGACTAGAAGCTTCCCTGTGGGTGCGCTAATAACTCAAAAGAAGATTGGAGTTCAGTATATGCAGCATTTGGGCCAATGGCTTCATGAATGCATTCAGCTCCGATCTAGTACCTTTCAGGTCAGTCTGTGGTAGATTTTCTTTTTCTATTGTATGGTTGTGTTTATTTGCTGGGATTATATTTTCTGGGTACTGAGATCAAAGCAATTTTTCTTTTATAGTATAGTGAACCTGTTGCTGTTGTTTTTGGAATGACGCCTTCCTACAGAAACTAACAGAGAGAAAAACTTGAAGCTTTCACGCTTACTGCAAGGGCTTACTGCTAGCAGCTCATTTGCATGGCCCTTTGAATTTAAGTAGTATTTATATTACCGTTGCAAACCGTAATATCCATTTTTTTTTTAAACCTCGTTAGTCCCATGCGCCATGATAGAGTGTTGAAATGGTGACCATGACTTTAGTAAATGTGTCTAGTAAACTATGATGTATGTGTTAAGTGCTTTTTAAGGTAACTCATTAAACTTCCTTGTAAAGAATAGTCCAAGTCTAGCAAATGGATCGTACCTAATATTTAGAACACTGAGTTTTGTCAAACTTAACAATTATGAGGTGGGTTGTTGGTGTTCTTCTCTGGCAGATGATGAAACTTGCATTTGATGAAGAAGTTGAACAGGAAGTCATTGAGACATTCAGAAAGAAACTCCAGAAAAGGCATTTACCAAATACAGTATTCGGTTCTTTTGCTTTTTGTGGCAAAGGCATTGCAAGGACACCAACTGTTGTCATTCAAAAGCACATGGAGAGACAAGGGACTCTCAAAAAAACAAAGAACAAACTTGTAAATGCCTCAAGGCATAAGACAAGCCAATTGAGGGGCTCACTTCGGAAACGAAGACACCGACACAATGATGTAGACAGTCAAAGATCCCCTAGCGGATCATTAACAACAGATGATGATGATTCTGTTTTGGAACTTAATGACATTCCTCTCAAAGTGGAACCTGTTGTTCAGGGAGTTGACAGACTAAGCAAACTATCATACTGCAATGACTACTCCCGTCTGAAGTTGGGAAACATTGCTAAGGATTCACCAGTGGGTCCTTGGAGGATATGCATGGTCAATGTAACGTACACAGCATGTCGAAGGTGAGTATACATTGTAAACCGTTTTTTTAAATTTTGGTTCCAGTAGGGTCCAACCCAGAAATGAAAGAAATAAAATAAATATGTCACTTGGTACCTGTTAACATAATAATGAAGTCAAATGAAGAATGATCCTCGCAGTTGTTAACACAATTTATGCAATTGCATAAGAAGCCTGAAAAAATTTCAGGACTTTTTCAGGCTTGCATAAATCGCATTCACAACTGTGAGGATCATTCTTCATTTGATTTCATTTCCGCGTTTATTATATGATTATTTCATATATATCATTCACATAATAATGAAGGTTCCCTGATCCACCGTGGGGATGCCAATTTTTTATATACCATGCTTTGGAAAATGCATTGGTATACGTCTACCCCTGACACCCTGTCTATCCTGTTCCCAGGGTTAATTGACCTTTTCTGCATTCCAACTTGGCCTTGGGTGGACAAAATACAGAGACTTATATGACATTGTCCTCTCAGCCACAACCTCATTTGTTTATGTTTGCTTACCAGAGGGGAATTCAGAAAAGGTCTGTAGGCAGGCTGTCTTTGCCATGTAAATGGCTTGGCCAGGTTTCTATCAGCTAGCCAAAATGAAGCCTTTAAAAACATGGTGGCAGAAAATTTGCATCATAGAAAATTGTCATTGTCGCCTACCAGAAATATGTACTGGACATGGTAATAGTGAGTGTGATGACTTCAAGTGAATCATGGAGGAGGGCCACAGGCATGCAAATTGTTTGTTTTGTAGTCTTGTTCTCGTTTGTTGTGCTTAATGACTACTAAGAAGTTGAATTTTCTTGTACCAGCATTCACTTGTCAAAATGTTTCCCCAGTCCTGACGGTTACAAAGCTTGAAACATTCTTGTAGTTAAAATCAAAGTGCTACACTGAATAATAGAGCAGCTTTTTAGGAGTTGTTTGGTGTAAGTGTAACGTTGTTGGACACCAATAAAGGGCGTTGCAACATTGTGTTTTTGTTGTACTATTGTATAGCATATAAAAACAGTTTGTAACTTCAATTTACAGTTACCCATCAGTAGTGTTAGTACCACACAGCATTTCAGATGATAGCATTCTACGAATAGCTAGGAATCACCGCCAAGGAAGATTTCCTGTGGCAGTATGGAGGCATCAGTATAACAAAGCAACATTGCTTAGAGCAGGAGGCATTGAGAGAAGCACTATAGGGTCAATTATGAGACAGACCAAAACTGTGAGTGGCAGCGGTGTGACACATCACGCCATATCTTCATCAGCTTCTGTTGAACAGGAGAAATATTTTGCTGCAGTAGGTAGGTACCCACTGGCATGCAAAGCCTTCCCTTGCCTGTTTTCAAACTGAGGGGAACTGGGCACAAGTCCATGTATTATGTGATTATTAACAGAAAGCCAACAAAGACAGAAAGATCACACTGAGTTTTACAAAATCCTCAAGGGTGATGTTTATCAGGCCAAATTTTGAACAAGATACAGCCATTCAAAATCTCCAAAAATTTTTGATAATAATATTTATATATTGAGACACCAGGCAACTAGTAACTGGGAATTTCTCAGTTTTGAACAGCTGTCTCTTGTTCAAATTGGATTTCATAAAGATCAGTATACTCTTTCTGACTTTGTGGTTCTTGTGTTGTGTTGTGTCATTTTGGTTTCAACAGTGCTTGAGATGTCCAGAAAAGGAGACCTCATGAAATCAATGAATAATGCCACAGATTTTGCCACTTATTTAATAGCCTTGTTTGAGTTTTTGCATGAAGGAAAAACAGAGACATTTAAAGGTTAAAGGTTTTTTTTGGGTGGGAAGTGCACTTAGCTTATCCAGCTAGTTTGCAGGCACTCTACTCAAATAATTCTGAAACAAATGATGCAAATAGGACATAACAGTATTAAAATCGGGAACTGGCAGGAGACAACCAGTTGGCTATTTACAAGCGTAGCTGAAGATTTGAACTCGGGAGGACCGAGAACAAATCCAGCAAGTGGCCAGAGCAGGACTCAAACCCAGGACTGCCGGGTTAAGAGTCCGACGTGGTGACCACTCGGCCATGCTATCTCCCTACATCTTGTCGAAATAGCAGCCCTTCTCAGTAGCTATATGCCACCATGAATAGAGGTAAAACATGTGAGCTCTTGTATTTGTTGTGATCAGCTGAGGGTATAAGGTTTTAAGAAGGCGGTGTGGCTGAGCAGTTAGAGCACCGGAATTGCAACTCAGAGGCCCAAGTTAAATCCTTTCCCCAACTGCTGGCTGGAGTTGTTCTTGGTATTCCCAAGTTGTAACTCCTTGGTCATGTTTATAAATAGCCAACTTCTTTGCCTCCGGCCAGCTGGGATTCTTACCTGTGATATTTATTTTCAAATGTTTTTTTTTTCTGTCCTTATTTGTGGACCCAAATAAAAACGACTGGGTTACTAGTAATTTTGTGACCCCATCAATTAGCCACCAAAAGTAGATTTCATTAAGCTTCCCATCTCAGTTAGTAATATCAATTTCTTGTATTTTGCCAACCAATGCAGTACCAGAAACTATTGTTAATCCTTTAAGGTTGCACTTAGCCAGCAAGCTATGCCTTTTGCTGCAGTGCATCCTCAGCTTTAAAATCTTGTGATATTAAACGTTACTCACTATAAGTTGTTGCTATCTTTAGTGGCAGCCACACCCCTGGGAAAAAGTAAGAACATTGCTCGTGCCAGCTCACTCCACCATGGAGTTGTCCTGCGAGATGGTTTTTTCCCAGACGAGGTTGACTCTGGTCAACTTGTTGACAAGACTATCTTGAGAAAAGGATGGGAACCAGCCGCCCTCTACATCTTTGGTGACAAGTCTTTATTAAGGGTAGGTTTGCTCTACCATATGAACAGGTCAAAGCAATCTACAGCTAAAGAGAATATTGTTTCAGATCAACAATTGTCATTTGTCTGGAAAAGATTAATGCAGGGGGAAGAGATCTTTCAAACCATGCCTGTATGAGCAGGATTCAGTCAAGGAGACCGGAGAGGAATGCAATGTTTGACTTTGAAAACTTAATGAAAATCCTTTCCCCCAACCACCTGCACTTCCCCCCATCTAAAAGCTTTCCCTAACACCTTTTTTCACCGAAGTGAAACCCTAGTAAATGCCCAGCGAAAGAAAAAAAATTAGGCAAGAAAAGCAAAAGAAGAGGGGAGGAGAGAAAGTGAAAGTTAAAATTCAAAATTTGTGTTTTTGTGCACACCCAATCTTCGAAAGGCAACATTTAGCATCTTGATCAGAAGACTGTGAAGTGCTTGTCATACAAGTGACGTTTTGGTTGTTTATAGCCAGACAGTCACCAGAAAATGGATCGATTGTATTTTCCGAAGGCATTTTTCAGCAAAATTCCCAGAAATGAATGGGTTAAAGAACTTGACCCCAACGGACAAGTGCCAGCAGCCTTGGGGAATGATTCATTATCTATTTTTTCTCTAATAGTTCTGCATTTGGTTCTTCTCCCCAGAACGTTAAGCAAGAAGCGTATCCCAAGTGTGAGTTTGTTCCGATCGAGGTGAGACATGAAAAGCGTTCAATATTCTTGTCACTTGATGGGATAATTTTATATTTCCAAGAAAAACCAAGTAAAAAATATAATATATTACTCTGCAAAGGTGACATGTTTTTGGCAGTGGCAGATCCAGACCTGGAGATAAGGGTGTGGGGGTGGGGGGGGGACGGTCATCCAGACCCTTAGATAAGGGAGGGGCCGGTCTCCCAAAAAATTTTTTTTGCCCCTTTGGGCCTCAGTTTGGTCTAAAAATAAGGGGGAGGGCTCAGGCCCCCTGGGCCCCTCCCCTGAATCCACTACTGTTTGGAATGTAATTACTTGAAAGGCTTCATTAGAATGACTACACATCATAGAATTTTGCTCACAGCTAAAATTGCACAACATCATGATTTACTTCTACTGGGAGAGAAAGGATTGATTGAATTCAGAGGACAGCGTTATTTATGTTGACAACATTGATTTCGGTTCCTCGAAAGGTGGTTAAGTTTAACCCAGGATTAAGCCAAATTTCAAGCATGGTTTTCTCGTCTAAGAATATGCAACTCGAGGTTACAAACTGCTGTTGAGCCTTTAGTACGAGATACAGAAATGATAACACAAAATGTTACCCTAAGCAATACATAGGAAGATAAAATATAAAAACGGAACAAAATTTTAATCCTGGATTAATGCTAATCGGCCTTTCAAGAACCGGGCCCTGAAGGTCACAGGTTCATCTCCTATTGGCAGTACTCAGATTTTTTCTTCTGGGCTGCCTGTGTCACTGACTGAATAACATCTTTCTCAAAATTGAACTAGATGTTGAATAGCATTGCCCAATGTGTTTTTCCCCAGCTTCCTGACATCAGGGCAGTGAGAGCAAGTTTCAAGAAGTTCCAGCGAGCTACTTGTCCCAGTACAGAGACAAACCTGAGCTTCATTCAACAGGTTGAGGAGTCTGAATGGCTTCCACAGGTTCGTGAATGGCCATGCAGAGTGTGTAGGGGTTTTTAGAATCAGAGAACAAGAACATTTTTTGTGAAAGTTAGTCACAGACAATAATTGTCAAAATATCAGTTCAATAATTGGTTAATGGCCATCTCATTGCAACTAAAGGAATACCACCCTCCAGTATTCTCTTGGGTTGCATTCCTTTGGGATGACCTGGTCAGCAATTCAAGATCACTCGCATCGTGTTGGGTTAAAGGAACCGATGAATCCTTTCCCAGAGTGGATTCTCAGATAATTAATCCTGATTCGGATTAGATTCTATTGGAATTCACCATCTTGGCACAGACGATAATGCATCTTGTTTGCCCTCCAAAATTTTGCAAGACTATTGTTTCCAATTTCTCCTGGGTCTTACAGTCGTCCTAAGAGAAATCCAAGACAATGGTTATGCAAAATGTTGGGGGGTAAACATGGTGCATTGTGGTCTATGTAAAAATAGTGAATGCGCCCTTTCATTTTTGGACCGTTTTTTTGTGAGTTACACGAAGGTGTTTAAGCCTCGCTCAGACTCCTCTTTGTTTAATTTTACCCATTAATTATGAACTCTTTCAATAGTTATCTGCAATCATGACAGTTGCAAACTGTTTTGTTGACCTGATTGACATCCAAGGATCTTCAGTGCTTGTCTGCTTTGAAGATGGATGGGATGCCACCGCTCAAGTAAGTGTCCAGTCATTGTGGTTTTGTTTATCACAGTATTACGTGTCAATTTTGTTGTGGGGAAATCTACAGTGAGGGACAAAAGTGTTTAGAAACTTCTGTAAAATGGCCTTTTTTTGCATAGTGGACATACGTATCCCTTTCCCCTGTGTACCCCCACCCCCTCCCCCAAAATCAATGTTGTATTTTAGACCCTTCAAACAACATTGATTCGGGGGTGGGGGATTTACGGCGTTTAAATAGCATGAAATAATAAATGAATGAAATTGTTGATAAAAGTGCCCGTTTTAGACAAGTGTTCCTGATTGTACCGAAAACTAGACCGCGAGTAGTCTCTCTTTTTCTTCAGATTTAGTGAGGGGGGTGCATGCACGCGCGAGTGTCGAGTGGCAAAGCCGCGAAACGCGAGAAACGAGGGCGCCTCTCCCGTCTCCTAACTTCAGCCACTCGTGTTGTCATTTAAGTGTCTCACGCGTTTCACTCTACGGACTAAACAAAAAGAGAGACTGCTCGTAGTCTAGCGAAAAAAGAAGTTGCTTTGAAATGATGCGATATGCTGAATCTTTCCATTCCTGGCTCAGTTGTCAACATCTTGAAGGCAGACTTCAACCTCATACATTCTAACCTTAACTCTGAGTAGAATTTCTTCTACGCATTTGTTACTCCCTTGGCTGTTTTCGGGTACAGGTGATGTTGGTTGTCCAATGATTTTTTTGTTATTCAATAACTGACCTCAATTTTCAGATATAGAAAAAAATAGTCCAAGTTTGTTATTCGCTAGCTTGTATTGAAAAATTAGCCAGTGGAATTAAACCTATCAGAATCATTAATATTTATCCTTACTGTCTTTCCCTTTGATTTCTTCCTTTATTTAGGTGCTGTCTCTTGCAGAGCTCATGCTTGATCCTCACTATCGGACAATAGATGGCTTTAAACTGCTGATTGAAAAGGAATGGCTAGCATTTGGCCACAGATTCACTCACCGTGGAAATCAAACTGCCTCAGCACAAGCTGGATTCACACCAGTATTCTTACAGTTTCTAGACTGTGTTCATCAGGTATTTGTTTTGCTTAGAATGAACCTCAAAGCTGTTATTGAAAGGCAGTACTATATGTACTTGAGAATATTTTATCAATAAACCGTTTTCACATTGCCACACATTGTTTTTGTCAAAAAATCTTTATGTAACAGTCTATTCACTGCAGTGGGGATTTTTGCACAATTAATTGTGTGCAGAAAGTCGAGTTCAAGAAACATACACTACATACAGGGTATAATGCAGAATGCATCTTGTGCAAACTATGGCATTTTTGGTAGTTGAAATGGAAGTGTCTGTAATTAAACAACGATGATGATGATAATAATGGTGGTGACGATGACGACGATAGTGGTGGCGGTGGTGGTGGTGGTAACAACAATGACAATAGTAGTGTCATTGATGATGACGATGGTTTCTAACGTAAAAGTAATGTTCTTTCTTAGATCATGCTCCAATTTCCTTTGTCGTTTGAGTTCAATGATCACTTTCTGAGTACCATAGCATACCACCATGTTTCTATGAGATTCCGAACCTTCCTTCTGGATTCTGAACATGAACGAATGGAGTCTGGCTGGATGGTGGAAGAGGATGGGAAACCAAGAGGCAAATCTTTATGGGATTACATGGATTTTCAGAAGAGCAGATCACCATTGTACAACAACTTTCTCTATTCACCTGGTCTACACAAGGTTGGTCATTTTACACGAAAAACCGCCATGGTGCATGATCACTTATTATTCACTTGTGGAAAACAAGAGAAACAGATAGTTTTAGAAATTAAAAAGGGAAACACAGATCGAAGTGTTGTTCCTTGGGAAGAAGGAGAATCTTTATCTCCGTTTCTGTTCCTCGCCCTCTTCCTCCCCGATTTAGCCATCAGCAAGAGAGCTTGCTTACAGGCGAGTGGAGAGTCCAAAATTATTTTCATAATCTCAGATTCTTTGAATTCACTAGGATGAAAGGAATAATGTGTGCCTAAATCTAGATTTAGGTTTCATCAAATGTATCCACTCGGAGGGTGATTTTTTTTTAGATTAATTCCGATCGTATTTTTCTATGAGAAGCGCGCTCTAAATTGTCTAAGGATGATTAGCAATATATAAGACCTCTAAATAGCTAACAAGGCTGATGTTGTTGTTGTTGTTGTTGTTGTTGTTGTAGGTTTTGCGGCCATTCTGCAAAGTACCCAATTTAAAGGTGTGGAAGTATTACACAACAGAGAATCTGTCAACAGGTCCAACATACGACCTGGAGCTGATTAATAACGTCACAACCACCACAGAAAATGAACAACAGAGTGGTGATGGAAGACAGGTACTCTTCTTGCAAGAGCCAGTGTCAGTGTGCTCATCCTTCTTGTTGATAGCGAGCTTCCTAATGATTTAAGGATTTAAAGCTACGGTAAAACGGACAGCAAAACGTGCAACATTGCTGCAAAACGATTCGACAAGGAAATATTGCGCGTTTTACCTCCCACGTTGAAACCCGTATTGCAGTAAATCAGGTTGCTGCTTGCAAGTTTCATGAATACTGACTCTGACTGAATAAAATTACGAGGGAGTCACTGTGTTACGTCACTTGCTGCAAAACAAGTTTACCTAACGGGTAAAGCATACAACCTGTTCAAATTTTGTTGCAAGTAAAGTAGAAATACTCTCTACTCTGTGCAACAACGTTTTGCAGCCTGCAGGAGGCTGGGTTGTTGAGAGACAGGTTTGAACGTGGGTGGTGAAACGTACATTTTTTTGTACATTTTTGTTGCCCGTTATACTGAAGCTTAAGAGCGGTCAGTATCAAAGCAGATCTTCACATTCTCTGTTCTTTGTTCAATGATAACTATCACTTGATTGCGAGTTATTTTTGGCTGGAAACCCGCTGTCACTCTCGCCCCTTGTAAGGGAATCCAGATTCCGGAATCCGGGAAATCTTTTCTTGTGAAATCTGGAATCTTGGAAGTGGAATCCGGAATCCCGCTAACAATTGGAACCTAAATTCCACTGATGAAGAATCCGGAATCTAATTTATGAATGTATAAAAATCGTATATGAGAACTGCAGGGTGAAGAAATATGGAATCTAGTACCTGGGATCTGGAATTCATGGCGTAGAATCCAGAATCCAAGACTGTCTTGGATCCCCTCGCATGGTGCAAGTCATTCACACGCTGTAAAACGAAGACCAAAAACGGTCAGAGGTTATTGAGACAATGACTGGTTTTTGTCTTTATTTCTAGGAAACGTATGGAAGCTGCATGTCTGGTGTCTATGGTGACGTCACGCAATTTTCAAATGATGAGTGTTCATGGCTTCTTCAAGAACTGTACAGACTAGAGGAAGAAGCAGATCAAAAACCCAAGAAGTGGGAACATCACTGGCACGGCCTGTCATGTCCTCCCAGAAAGAGATTGGTGAGCTGTATTAAGAGACAATACGAAGTGTTGGTGTCAGTGCACCAGGCATAATGTTTTGTTTGAAAAATTCCAAAACTCAGAGCACCCCGATCAAAGAACTCCAATCCTGTGATACTTCTCCCATTTTCGAGCATTTCCGGGCAATGGGTCACGACATCAACCAACACATAAAAGTTCTATCTGACGAAAACAACACCATTAAGTGTGGCGTCAAGGAGGCCATTGCTAGCAAACAAAGTTAAGGACGAGGGACTGGGCCTACTAGCAATTTACAATTCTCTCTTGGGGATACGTAACACGATACGTAACACCTTCTCTGTTACACAACGTAACGCTTCACAACGCTGATGAAGTTCAAACAATTCGGACGAAATATTCGTTGTTTGTCTCAAATTTTGCTCTTAGTTTTGAAATTTTCTCTACTAAAAGATTTAATGTCTTCACAAGAGCATGTGAAAAACCCTTTTGGTAAGGCATGAAGTTGTTTCCTAGGAGTTGCATTGTGTCTCTATAGTACATTCCATGTGGAAAAGAGTAGTTATTAACCTTTATTCGTTAGTTGCTACCCTAGTGGATTAAACTTAATCAGCAATCAGCGGTTGGTGGATTCCCTGCGTATGATATGGTACTTTCATCCAAATGAATTCGAGGACAGCAAAAACTAGAAAAAATAGTCCCATTTACCAGCTGAGCTTTATGGTGCCTTTCAAGGAAAAGCTCTTTTAAAAAATATTGTTTGCAAACACCCAAAAATACAGAAATTATGTAGTAGTGTTGGAAAGCTGAAAGTGCAGCTGTAAAATGGAGGGAAAGTGGAGTAGATATACCCCTTGTGGATTACCGGTGCTGTTTCAGTTTTCATTTCTCAGCAGTGACCATTTACCAGAGTACTACAGGTCCCTATTTAGCGGGTGGGTGGGGGGTGTCTTGTTTTTGCGGACTGGTGTAACCACCAAATGAGGTAATACAATACCCACACTACAAACAAAAGCGAACCAACAATGGTTTCCGCAGGGCCAATATACAAACCCGTTTTAGTCATCAGTTGAGTGGGCAAGCTGCACATGCGGGTATGGCGAGAATGGACGAAGTGAAAGGCCGCTTGTCAGCGCGACAATTCTGATGGCTTCCTAGCTGTCTAGCAGCCTCTAGATCTTCATTTCCATTACTTTGCTTGCAGCCTTGGGTCTTGAACAGAAGGTGGAATACCCATCAACGCCTGAACTTTCACAAAAAAGGTACCATGGAGGTCATTCTTAAGGTATGTCATCTTAATCAGTATTTGTGCTAATTACCGGTGCACTTGCGAAGAAAGAGAACCGAGTTTCCACGGGGATTTTGACACAATCCCTAGGCCTTCTGTAGATTGGAATCCCACTCACTTTGCTCGATCAACACAACACCCTTTTCATGTCATTGTACTATCTTCTAAATTTATTGATGTTGTAATTATTCTTGGAGCAGGAGACGATGAAAATGTCTTGAATCGTGTCCATGTTAGTTGGATCCAATTTTATAACGTGACATCAACTATAACATTGTGATTCCAGGGAAAGCTGCAGCTAGAGGAACGTGGAGCCCAGGGCTTCTCTCAACCTCACAACTTTGTAGCGCATACTTTCATGCCTCCCTCCAACTGTGATCACTGCTATCAGATGATCATTGGGATCTTGAATCGAGGTAAAACAACCAGAATCAAGAAATATGCTTCTAAAATCTTGCCCTCTAGTCGGATCGATTAATGTTTCTGGGAAACTGCCTACCTACCCCCGCCCCTAAGTCAACATTAACACTTACCTCTCACTTTGGGCAAAATGTTGGCTTAGGGGAGGGGTAGGTGGGCAGTTTCTCAAAAACCTGAGTTGATCCAGAAATTCACCAAAAAATGCCCTTTACCATATTATGGTGAATTTAAAATAATTTGTCAGCGCATGATTTCCTACAGCTTTGGCAGTTGCCTCTGTCACTATCACCTACTTCATCAAGTGCTATTTGTAACAGGTTACTGTTAGCAACAATAAAGCAACAAAAAATGTAGTTATTTAGGTAACTATTATGATTTAATGTCGGTTTTTCTAATGGGCATACATGGTACGTGGAGTCTTTGCCCTGTGTTGAAAACTAGTTGAAGCACGTAACAAAATCTGTGCAAATTTTCAGGATTCATCTTGTTAATTATAATCGCAAGTGAAATGTTTGTACAAACGCCTGCGAATAGGCTTGTCGAAAAGCTCATAGCTTACTTTGTTGCCTTTTGCAGGAATGAAATGCACAGAGTGTGGCTACAACTGCCATGAACGGTGCCAGCCCCAGGTCCCTTGGCAGTGTAAGAAGCGAGATCTACCCGAGCAACCTGGCTCTGGTATGACCAAGAGTACAATGAGCCTACCCAGTGAGGTCAGTAATGTTTTAATGCGTGGATCATTAATTTTTCTTTTTGTCTCGTAATGCAGATAAATGAGAGAAATTTCCAAGAAAGACGTGGTTCAACTTATCGAAATTTGATTCTTGTAATTTTCCTGTTTCTATAGTTTTGGGCCCCCTTTTTAAAGCAATTTTGTCATGTTTCGTTAAATTAATAACAAATGATAACGTAATACTCCCGCCAACAATTTCAACTTTTGTTGGCCATTTTGCCTCTTCACCGTAAAGAAGATACCATGAAATAAAGAGGCGTGCCCATAGCAATGAGGCAATTGCTGTCAACCCTGCCCCTAAATAATAGAGAGGTTTAGATTCTAAGACCAGGACAAGATTTTCTGAATACTAACCAGTGCGCGTGCGTGAACCAGCGTCATTGTGGCGAGAAAACGCGATAGCCTTCGTCATTCTACTGCGGAGTTTAGCGAAAATGTCGTAATGACGGAAACAAGTTATCAAATGTTCGACGCTTTATCATTCTGCATTCTGTTAGTGGGCTCATCCTCCTTCAATGAAAATAATCTCTTAACTATTCTGGTGAAAAACGGGCAATGAAGCTTTCCAGAGTGTCTATTTTTTAAGCCCGATACGCAAAAAAAAAGTCAAATCTCGTCCTCGAATCTGACGGCTTCTTTTATGGAAGGTTCGTTGAGAATAGTTAGAAATATATCGTAGTTGGTAACAAAGATTTCACGACCCACAATTCCTTGGGGTAATTTATTTCCTACATTGACATTTCTCTTTAACAGACCGACGCATCCCAAACTAAAAAACTTCACTGCGGCCATCTTTATAAGAAAGGACATCTTCTAAGGCAGTGGAAGGCCAGGTGGTTTGTCCTGGATACACAGAGAAATCAGGTGCGTAAGTTTGTTGTTGTTTCTTAAGAGAGGCCTATGGAAGGCTTCTTTCCATGACGGCAGTGTTTGATATGATTAGCAGCCAATCAGAAGCTAAAAGGTCTGAGATGCATCCACGTGATGATTGTCAGACAGTCAAAAACCATGCCTTTATTGTTGTATGGTACCGTAAAATTCCGAAAATAAGCCCCTCCATGTATAAGCCCCTCCAAATATAAGCCCCCCAAAATCGTAACGCAAAAAACCCTCCGTTAAATCGCCCCTCCGAATATAAGCCCCCCGGGGGGCTTGTACTTGGAAAATTGCCCTCGAATACTAAGTAAAATAAAGCAAAAATGGTAAATTTCCCTCGCACTACAAGCTAGCCCAATCGATTTTGAAACGCAAATTTCCCTCCGTACATAAGCCCCTCCAAAAATAAGCCCCTCAAAAAGAGCCTTTGAAAAATATAAGCCCCGGGGCTTATTTTCGGAATTTTATGGTACCTTATTATGGTGTCGGACAAGTCGTCATAGTTCTCAAGTTTCCATGACTGTTGTTATACAAGTGTTTCAGCAGTGTTCATTCTTTTTGCTTCCGCCAGTAGCTGGGTCCAATTTCTCCGTACGAACACCCCAGTAGTACAGAAGAGATGAAATTAACCCTTGTGGGGTTGGAATCACATTAGTGTCAAGAAGAAGCGAGTGTTGTAGCAGCGCGATATTAATTTTTGTTTTTTTTTTTGTTCTCTTGGTTCCAAGGGTAGCAAACCTCCTGCAATCCCTACCATCGTAATGCGGAGGGCACTTTTGTTATGTGGACACCTAGCTCTGTAGTGTGATTCCATTACAACCATTCACCTTTCAATCCTAATACTAAAGCGAAGAAAAGCATAGTGCTGCTGAAGAGGTTTCGTTAACTCGAGGGAATAAACTTGGAGCTCCGTAACATTTGTGCATAGGTGACTGGGGAGGTGAAAGATCATGATCTCACCAGGCGTTGGTATTACAAAGAGAAATAACCATGTTCGTCAATTATTATGGCAATCAATCAGTGCACTCCACAGCAATAGCCCACGTTCGATTTTTTAAAATTCTAACCTGACTCCGAGGCTTCCGGGACAAAATGCAAATTTTTCTCGACTCCATTGTCTCGCAATTCCCAAAAGAGATTTGAACACACAAAAAAAAACAAACCGAATATAGAAAAATGACCAGAAAGCCTCGGAATCGTGTTAGAATTTTATTATATCGAACGTAGGCTGTTATACTGATGAAGTCGTGTCCCTTACACCCTCACAATGTGTAAAGAGTTTGTTATATTTGCTTCTTTTCTTTTCTTTTTTAGCTGCGGTATTACGATGGTGAACATGACCAGCATTTACAAGGTTATGTTGATCTTGGAGAGATGATTGCGGTTCAAGCTCTCAACAGCATTCCTCCTGGTAAAAGACACGATTAACTTTACTCTGTTAAGTTTCCCCTGCTAAAAACCAGATAAGACCGTCTTCAGTTCCACTGTTTTGCTTTTAAGTACCAAATGAAAGTACTGCTCGAAGTTCTTATTTAAGTGTTGATGTAGTCCAGGCCCAGCTGTCAGACAATTTTTGTTCAGCACAATAAACAGGGCCACGCTAACCGGCTTTCAGTAGGATAACTTCCACGGGTTGCTAAGTTAGAACCATCTTGAAGGCTTAATAATATAAGCAGTAACACGGAAAGAGCATTGCTCGATAGCTTTCACTATAAATGGTGGCATATCCTCAGACATCAAAATCTAGAATCGTGTCACGTAACTCAATGTTAATCTACTGAACGAGATAACTCCCTTTTTTAGTAATCGTCTTCTGTTAGGTATCATATCACTTCTGTCTTTTTTTTTGTAGGTGCTCCTAAAGGTTCAGAAAAAGGAGCCTTCTTTGATGTGAGTTAAATGTTATTTATTGCAACAATGTTGTAAGCTAGACTTGTTTCTTTCAAATGTCGTAAAACCATTCTGAAAGTAATCACTAGCCCATCGCAACACGGTCGCAGGCAATCCAATCGACCGATTAGAAGTGGCACATTCAAAAAAGCTCAAAGCGGGAAAAATCGTGCGTGGGAGTGACGACGTTTTTGTTTTGGCTTCTGACTGGACGATTTTGCGGCCAATCACACAGTGTGGCAACTAGAGGCTGCTAATACAACCAAACTATAAATTGAAATACAGTAGAACCTTGATAACTCGAACTCGGATAGCTCTTATTTCCGCCTACTCGAACTAAATTTAAATTCCCTTATCAAAATTTCACTGAAATTTACCCCGATAACTCGAAATTCCCGCTAACTCGAATCGCTTTTCGTGTCTTTACCAGGGTTCTAGTGTTCCTAGTGGTATTGTTATATTTCGTCCAGTGATAGAGATGCCTTTTCATCTTCGCATGACCCCTATACAGGCTTGTTAAACTTGTTTTAAGTAGAACGGGAAGGCGTAAGATTATAACATCATGCATTCCCTACTTGCATACCACAATGAATAAGACCCTAGACTGTAAAGTTTGTCGTAAGATCGTCAGGATCGAGCGCTTGCAGTTACGGGCGGACATCTTGGTTTGATAAGTGCAAAGGGAGCGGTGTGGTTTTTTGCGGTGGCCACCCACCGCAAAAAAAGGTAGGTAGGTAACCTGCGAAAACAAACTTCTCCTCCCAAAAAGCGCCTCCCCCCCCCCTCCCCTTTCGCCCCCTAAGTAGATTTGACACTCATCCAAGATGGACGTCCGTTACGCAAAGCACTCGATCTCGACGGTCTTGCGGAAAAAGAGGGACTGAACGGTCTAATAAAGACCTTTTTTATAGTGAAAATCTGACTTGAGAGGAAGCTTTTCTTTTAATCCATGGGCTCTTTGACCTTTAACAGCTAAGAACAACAAAGCGAGTCTACAATCTCATGTGCGAGAGTCCTGAAGAAGCTAAAATCTGGGTGGAAAAGTTGCAAAATATGAACGTTTGATGTGCTGCGACAAATACGAGCGACTACAAATTACAAGCTTCATCAACGATATGATAAAGAATCCACTTCTGATATATGTCATTGAAATAAGTTCCAGTTCAAGAGCAGTTCAAGGGGAAATGTTATTACGAAAGGACAGTACAGTAAGCCATAAACAAAGTACACTAGAACTCAATGAGGACAGAGTAATCAAGACAAGATTCTTTCAGCGTTGCTTTTTAGATCTTTCCACTATGACCTTCAGACAGGAAGTCAGGGACATTTCAGTTATGCAATTTTGGTCACCGCAAGAGCATCAGTTGTACTTTTATATTTCGTAAACAGCCAAGCGTATAGTTTATCTACACATCACAAGTTCATTGTGGCAGTTTTGGGAGCACACATTGTTTCCCAGTGGTAGATGGTGTCACAGTTGCGTAAAGGTAGGGAGGACCAGCACTGCTACAAGTTGACCGTTTCACTTTGTTTTTTTTCTTTTTCGTTCGTTTCTTAAGTTTTTTTATAGCCACGGTGCTAACAAACTGCAGCATTTTTCATTATTTTTCCTTTTAGTCAATTCCTTATCGTGCCTGATTTTGGAAAATTAATTAGAATTGTACATTTTAATACTCTTTGGAACCATATGTAGTAGAACACACTATGATAAGATGGCATTTGGATTAGCAGATACACATTTCCCAGTTCACGATACTTTTGAACTAAGTCAACAAATTGTGGAAATTTTTAATAATAATGGCTGGTGGAAGAAATGATTGAATGGTTTCCGCATGTCAGAAATAGCAATTTTAGATTAATTTAGTCAAGTGAAACGTTATAAGATATTGATATATAATTTTTAACCTTGTGAGAGATTTTAACAAGATAGATGCAATGTTAAGCTTTGTATTTATGAGAGTGAATTTGCTGGAATAAGCTATACTTCTGCGTTCCGTGTCTAAACTGCTCTCGTCCCCGATGAAAATTTTAGAGGTGGGAAGGGCAGGTGAACCCCTTAAAACCATAAGGATTCTCTAGAGTAGCGTTTTCACGCAACTCTGGAGAATCCTTAGGGTTTTAAGGGATTCACCTGCCCTTCTCACCTCTAGTTGTAACGATTTAGAATAGTTTAAATGGAACTGCTGTACCATAGTGGTGTAGGCACTTTTTTGTTGTTTTGCCGAGACAAACTGTATTAACGCTGAGCAGATGCCATTTTTCCTTGTTCGTTTTCCATGCCCTTATCTATGAAAATTTCAAGGATCTCTATTGCTAATTATGATGAATGTCGAGTCAAGCTTTTTTTAGATTAATTTATCTAAGTATAGTAGGATTTATGCGACTTGACTTATCAGCTCTCGGCTACGCCACTTTTGCTTGATGGTTCTTGTAAAAACGAATAGTAAATTATTTTTATTTCTTGGGAATAATGTATTTTGTAAAGTAGTAAATTCTTGGTTTGCCTTAGAATAAAGCCTGTAATTGTCATTAAGTGACTGAGTGTTACCAGTGTCTTCCTCAAGCGCTTCTTTGTTCCCACAGAGGGAAACTCGAAACACAAGTGACACGCTAGTGACTGGTGACGAAGCGCAAGGGACTATGGCATGGATGAAAATCAGTCACCCGTTTTCTTCTTACCGCCTTCCTTTGCGTGCAAATTTTTTGGCCTTTTTTAACTTCAAGTTTTTATACTCTAGAAAGGCGTTTTTTCTTTCGAGAATATCGTGAAACATTCTCCTGGCCTATTGTTGCTAAAAAAAAAAACATAAAAAAACTGACAATTTTTGACCAAAACCATGGACTAGCTCCTTTGGGAAAATTTCAATTTTTTAACTTTTTTAACTTCTTGTTTTCATCGTCTAGAAAACCGTTTTTGTTGCCTAACATAAAAAGGTGGAAAAATTGCCAATTTTTGACCAAAATCATGGACTAACCCCTTTGCAAAAAATACCAATTTTCGACTTTTTAAACTTCTTGTTTTTATCGTCTACAAAAGGCGTTTTTTCTTTTTACAATATCGTGAAACACATTTTCCTGGCCTATTTTGCCTTGAATCAAAGGATGAAAACTTGACAATTTTTGGCCAAAACCATGGACTAACCTCTATGGAAAAATTGTAATTTTTTGACTTTTTAAACTTCTTGTTTTTTTAACGTAGAAAGACTTTTTTCTTTCTAGAATATCGTGAAACACATTTTCCTGGCCTTTTTTGCCTAAAACAAAAGGATGGAAAAATTGATACTTTTAGACCAAAACCATGGACGCTTAGGAAAAACTCCCATTTTTCGACTTTTTAAACTTCTTGTTTTTATAGCCTAGAAAGGGATTTTTCCTTTCTAAAATATCGTGAAACACATTTCCTGGCTTATTTAGCCTACAATAAAAGAGTGGAGAAATTGACAATTTTTGACCAACACCACTGACTTACCCCTTCGGAAAAATTTCAATTTTTCAACTTTTTTAAGTTGTTGTTTTTATGGTCTAGAAAAATGTTTTTTTCATTCTAGAATATCGTGAAACACATTTTCCTGGCCAATGTTGCCTAAAATAAAAAAAATGGAAAAATTCCAATTTTTGACCAAAATCATGGGCTAACCCCTTTGGAAAAAATACAAATTTTTGACCTTTTAAACTTCTTGTTTCTATCGTCTTCGAAAAGCGTTTTTTTCTTTCTAGAATATCGTAAAACACATTTTTCTGCCCTATTTTGCCTTAAATAAAAGGATGGAAAACTTAACAATTTTTTACCAAAACCATGGACTAACCTCTTTTGAAAAATTGAAAATTTTCGACTTCTTGACCTTCTTGTTTTTTCTTTCTAGAATATCGTAAAACACATTTTCCTGGCCTTTTTTGCCTAAAACAAAAGGATGGAAAAATTGATACCTTTAGACGAAAACCATGGACTAACCCCTTAGGAAAAACTCCCATTTTTCGATTTTTTAAACTTCTTGTTTCATAGCCTAGAAAGGCATTTTTCCTTTCTAAAATATCGTGAAACACATTTTCCTGGCTTTTTGGCCTACAATAAAAGAGTGGAGAAATTGACAATTTTTGACCAAAACCATTGACTTACCCCTTTGAAAAAATTTCAATTTTTCAACTTTTTTAAGTAGTTGTTTTTATGGTGTAGGAAAATGTTTTTTCATTCTAGATTATCGTGAAACACATTTTCCTGGCCTCTGTTGCCTAAAATAAAAACATGGAAAAATTGCCACTTTTTGACCGAAACCATGGACTAACCCCTTTGGAAAAACTCCAATTTTTCGACTCTTTAATTTTCTTCTTTTTATAGCGTAGAAAGACATTTTTCCTCTCTAAACTATCGTGAAACACATTTTCCTGGCTTATTTAGCCTACAATAAAACAATGGAGAAATTGACATGTTTTGACCAAAACCATTGACTTACCCTTTTGGAAAAAGTTCAGTTTTTCAACTTTTTTAACTTGATATTTTTATGGTCTAGAAAAATGTTTTTTCATTCTAGAATATCGTGAAACACAGTTTCCTGGCCTATTTTGCCTAAAACAAAAAAATGGAAAAATTGCCAATTTTTGACCAAAAATCATGGACTAACCCCTTCGCAAAAAAATACAAATTTTCGACTTTTTAAACTTCTTCTTTTTATCGTCTACAAAAGGCGTTTTTCCTTTCTAAAATATCGTGAAACACATTTTTCTGGCCTATCTTGCCTTAAATAAAAGGATGGAAAACTTGACAATTTTTGACCAAACCATGGCTTAACCTCTTTGGAAAAATTCTAAATTTTCCATTATTTGAACATCTTGTTTTTATGGCGTAGAAAGACGTTCTTTCTTTCTACAATGTCTTGAAACACATTTTCCTGGCTTATTTAGCCTACAATAAAAGAGTGGAGAAATTGACATGTTTTGACCGAAACCATTGACTTACCCGTTCGGGAAAATTTGAAATTTTCAACTTTTTTAAGTTGTTGTATTTATGGTCTACAAAAAGGTTTTTTCATTCTAGAATATCGTGAAACATATTTTCCTGGCCAATGTTGCCTAAATTTAAAAAAATGGAAAAATTGCCAATTTTTGACCAAAATCATGGACTAACCCCTTTGCAAAAGATACAAATTTTCGACCTTTTAAACTTCTTATTTTTATCGTCCTCAAAAAGCGTTTTTTCTTTCTAGAATATCGTGAAACACATTTTTCTGGCCTATTTTGCCTTAAATAAAAGGATGGAAAACTTAACAATTTTTTACCAAAACCATGGACTAACCTCTTTTGACAAATTGAAAATTTTCGACTTCTTGAACTTCTTGTTTTTTAAGCGTAGAAAGATGCTTTTTCTTTCTAGAATATCGTGAAACACATTTTTCTGGCCTTTTTTGCCTAAAACAAAAGGATGGAAAAATTGATACTTTTAGACCAAAACCATGGACTAACCCCTTAGGAAAAACTCCCATTTTTCGATTTTTTAAACTTCTTGTTTCATAGCCTAGAAAGGCATTTTTCCTTTCTAAAATATCGTGAAACACATTTTCCTGGCTTTTTGGCCTACAATAAAAGAGTGGAGAAATTGACAATTTTTGACCAAAACCATTGACTTACCCCTTTGAAAAAATTTCAATTTTTCAACTTTTTAAGTAGTTGTTTTTTATGGTGTAGGAAAATGTTTTTTCATTCTAGATTATCGTGAAACACATTTTCCTGGCCTCTGTTGCCTAAAAAAATAAAAACATGGAAAAATTGCCACTTTTTTGACCGAAACCATGGACTAACCCCTTTGGAAAAACTCCAATTTTTCGACTCTTTAATTTTCTTCTTTTTATAGCGTAGAAAGACATTTTTCCTCTCTAAACTATCGTGAAACACATTTTCCTGGCTTATTTAGCCTACAATAAAACAATGGAGAAATTGACATGTTTTGACCAAAACCATTGACTTACCCTTTTGGAAAAAGTTCAGTTTTTCAACTTTTTTAACTTGATATTTTTATGGTCTAGAAAAATGTTTTTTTCATTCTAGAATATCGTGAAACACAGTTTCCTGGCCTATTTTGCCTAAAAAAAAAAATGGAAAAATTGCCAATTTTTGACCAAAAATCATGGACTAACCCCTTTAAAAAAAAAATACAAATTTTCGACTTTTTAAACTTCTTGTTTTTATAGTCTACAAAAGGCGTTTTTCCTTTCTAAAATATCGTGAAACACATTTTTCTGGCCTATCTTGCCTTAAATAAAAGGATGGAAAACTTGACAATTTTTGACCAAACCATGGCTTAACCTCTTTGGAAAAATTCTAAATTTTCCATTATTTGAACATCTTGTTTTTATGGCGTAGAAAGACGTTCTTTCTTTCTACAATGTCTTGAAACACATTTTCCTGGCTTATTTAGCCTACAATAAAAGAGTGGAGAAATTGACATGTTTTGACCGAAACCATTGACTTACCCCTTCAGAAAAATTTGAAATTTTCAACTTTTTTAAGTTGTTGTTTTTATGGTCTACAAAAAGGTTTTTTCATTCTAGAATATCGTGAAACATATTTTCCTGGCCAATGTTGCCTAAATTTAAAAAAATGGAAAAATTGCCAATTTTTGACTAAAATCATGGACTAACCCCTTTGCGAAAAATACAAATTTTCGACCTTTTAAACTTCTTATTTTTATCGTCCTCAAAAAGCGTTTTTTCTTTCTAGAATATCGTGAAACACATTTTTCTGGCCTATTTTGCCTTAAATAAAAGGATGGAAAACCTTACAATTTTTGACCAAAACCATGGACTAACCTCTTTTGAAAAATTGAAAATTTTCGACTTTTTGAACTTCTTGTTTTTTATGTGGCTAAATGTAATTTAGGCAAGGTTAATCACGTGCTAATGCTGCCAACGGTCTCGCCCGGTTTCCACATGACCTGTGGGGGCGCCCCTTTAGACTTCGCAGGGGCAAACCACATACAACCTTGCTCTCTAGCGATCGTTGCGATCAGTGCTTTTGTGAGTGAATCTTTGCGGATTTATTAGCTCATCAATTGGCGATGATTTTAAAGCGTAGAAAGACTTTTTTTCTTTGTAGAATATGGTAAAACACTTTTTCCTGGCATTTTTTTGCTTAAAACAAAAGGATGGAAAAACTGATACTTTTAGACCAAAACCATGGACTAACCCCTTTGGAAAAACTCCCATTTTTCGACTTTTTAAACTTCTTGTTTTTATAGCCTAGAAAGGCTCTAAAGTATCGTGAAACACATTTTCCTCGCTTATTTAGCCTTCAATAAAAAAGTGGAGAAATTGACAATTTTTGACCAAAATCATGGACTCTAACCCCTTTGGAGAAAATACCGATTTTCGACTTGTTAAACGTCTTGCTTTTATCGTCTACGAAAGGTGTTTTTTCCTTCTAGAATATTGTGCAACACATTTTCCTGGCCTGTTTTCCCTTAAATGAAAGGATGGAAATCTTGACAATTTTTGACCAAAATCACGGACTAACCTTTTTAGAAAATTTCCATTTTCTCGACTTTTTGAATTTCTTGTTTTTAATGCCTGGAAAGGCGTTTTTTCTTTCTAGAACATCATAGAAGACATTTTCCTGGCCTATTTTGCCTAAGATTAAAAAAAGGAAAAATTGCCAATTTTTGACTAAAACCATCCACAATCCCGTTTGGAAAATTTTCCATTTTTTAAACTTTTTTTAACTTCTTGTTTTTATGGTCTAGAAAGGCATTTTTTTCATTCTAGAGTATCGCGAATCACATTTGCTTGCCCTGTTTTGGCTAAACTAAAATGATGAAAAGATTGCCAATTTTTGACCAAAACCATGGACTAACTCCTTTGGAAAAACTCCCATTTTTCGACTTTTTAAACTTCTTGTTTTTATAGCCTAGAAAGGCATTTTTCCTTTCTAAAATATGGTGAAACACATTTTCCTGGCTTATTTAGCCGACAATAACAGAATTTAGAAATTGCCAATTTTTGAGTAAAACCATTGACTTACCCCTTTGGAAAAATTTGAATTTTTCAACTTTTTTAACTTGTTGTTTTTATGGTCCAGAAAAATGTGTTTTCATTCTAGAATATCGTGAAACACATTTTCCTGGCCTATTTTGCCTAAAACAAAAAAATGGAAAAATTGCCAATTTTTGACCAAAAATCATGGACTAACCCCTTCGCAAAAAATACAAATTTTCGACTTTTTAAACTTCTTGTTTTTATAGTCTACAAAAGGCGCTTTTCCTTTCTAGAATATCGTGAAAGACATTTTTCTGGCCTATTTTGCCTTAAATAAAAGGATAAAAAAACTTGACAACTTTGGACCAAAACCATTGACTAACCTGTTTGGAAAAATTCTAATTTTTCGACTTTCTGAACTTCTTGTTTTTATAGCGTAGAAAGACGTTTTTTCTTTCTAAGATGCGGTAAAACACATTTTCCTGGCTTTTTTTGCCTAAAACAAAAGGATGGCAAAATTGATAATTTTACACCAAAACCATTGACTTACCCTTCTGGAAAAATATCAATTTTTAAACTTTTTTAACTTCTTGTTTTTATGGTCTACAAAGGCTTTTTTTTTTATTTTAGAATCTCCGGAATAACATTTTCTTGGCCTATTTTGCCTAAACTAAGAGTATGAAAAAATTGCCAATTTTTGACCAAAACCAAGGAGTAACCCCTTTGGAAAAACTCCCATTTTTTGACTTTTTAAACTTCTCGTTTTTATAGCCTAGATAGAAATTTTTCCTTTCTAAAATATCCTAAAACACATTTTCCTGGCTTATTAAGCCTACAATGAAAAAAGGGAGAAATTGACAATTTTTGACCAAACCCATTGACTTACCCCGTTTGAAAAATTTCAATTTTTCAACCTTTTAAGTAGCTGCTTTTATGGTCTAAAAAATGTTTTTTTCATTCTACAATATCGTGAAACACATTTTCCTCGCCTATGTTGCCTAAAATATAAAGGTGGAAAAATTGCCAATTTTTGACCAAAACCATTGACTTACTCCTTTGAAAAAATTTCCATTTTTCAACTTTTTTAACTTGTTGTTTTCATGGTCTAGAAAAATGTTTTTTCATTCCAGAATATCGTAAAACACATCTTCCTGGCCAATGTTGCCTAAAATATAAGGGTAGAAAACTTGCTAATTTTTGACCAAAATCATGGACTAACCCCTTTAGAAAAATACAAATTTTCGACTTTTTGAACTTCTTGTTTTTTTTTAGCGTAGAAAGACGTTTTTTCTTTCTAGAATATCGTGAAACACATCTTCCTGGCGTTTTTTCCCGAAAACAAAAGGATGGAAAAATTGATCATTTTAGACCAAAACCATGGACTTGGGAAAATTCTGATTTTTAGACTTTTTCAACTTCTTGTTTTTATAGCGTAGAAACATGCTTGTTCTTTCTAGAATATTGTGGAACACATTTCCCGGCCTTTTTTACATAAAATAAAAGAATGGAAAAATTGACAATTTTAGACCAGAACCATAGACTAACCCCTTTGAAAAAATTCCAGTTTTTTGACTCTTTACACATCTTGTTTTCATAGCTTAGAAAGGCTTTTTTCTTTTCTAAAATATCATAAAACACACTTTCCCGGCCTATTTTACTTTAAACTAAAAAATGTCATCATTGCCAAAGTTTGATAAAACCATGGAAAAATCCCAATTTTTCGACTCTTTGGCCTTCTTGTTTTTATATCGCAGAAAGGCGTTTTTTTTTCTAGAATTTTTTACTTTTAGGACTTCTTGTTTTCATATTCTAGAAAGGCGTTTTTCTTTTCTAAAATATCATAAAACACACTTTCTTGGCCTCTTTTGCTTTGAATTAAAAGATGTCAACATTGCCAAATTTTGACCAAAACCATGGACTAACCCCTTTGGAAAAATCCCAATTTTTCGACTTTTTGGACTTGTTGTTTTTATATTCTAGAAAGGCCTTATTTCCTTTTTAGAATAGGGTGAAACTCATTTTCTTGGCCTATTTTGCTTCAAATAAAAACATGAAAACATTAAAACTTTTTGACCAAAAACCTTGGACTAACCCCTTTTGAAAAATTCCAAACTTTCGACTTTTTCAACTTTTATTGCCTACAAAAGGCGTTTTTTTTCTAGAATATCGTGAAACAATTTTCCTTGCCTATTTGGTGTTAAATTAAAAATGTAAAAATTGACAATTTTGGACCAAAACCATGGACTAACCCCTTTAGAAAAATTATGATCTTTCGACTTTTTGAACTTCTTGTATTTATAGTTTAGAACGGCTTTTTTTTTTTCAAGAATATCGTGAAAAACATTTTCCCGGCCTTTTTTTACATAAAATGGAAGGATGGAAAAATTGACAATTTTAGATCAAAATCATGAACTAACCCCTTTGAAAAAATCCCAATTTTTCGACTTCTCGTTTTTATAGCTTTGAAAGGCTTTTTTCCTTTCTAAAATATCGTAAAACACACTTTCCTGGCCTATTAAATTAAAATTAAATTAAAAGATGTCAACATTGCCAAATTTTGACCAAGACCATGGACTAAACCCTTTGAAAAAATCCCAGTTTTTCGACTGTTTGGTCGTTTTGTTTTTACATTCCAGAAAGGCGTTTTTTCTTTTTAGAATATTGTGAAACATATTTTTCTGGCTTATTTTGCTTAAAACATAAAGATGAAAAAATTCTTACTTTTTAACCAAAACCATGGAAATTAAAAAATGTCAATTTCTCAACCGTTAACTTCTTGTTTCTATGGTCTGGAAAAGCGTGTTTTCATTCTAGAATATCGTGAAACACATTCTCCTTGCCTATTTTGCGAAAAATATGAAGACGAAAAAAAATTGCCATTTTTTTTAATCAAAACCTTGGATTAAGCCCTTTTTAAAAATTCCAAAGTTTCGACTTTTGGAACTTTTTCTTTTCGTCGCCTACAAAACCCGTTTTTTCTTTCTAGCATATCGTGAAACACATTTTCCTGGCCTAATTAACCTAAAATAAAAGGATGGAAAAATTGACAATTTTAGACCAAACCATGGAGGACTTCTGGTTTTTCTTAGTCTAGAAAGGCGTTTTTCTTTCTACAATATCGTGAAACACATTTTCCTGGGTCATTTTTCCTAAAATATAAAGGTGAAAAGTATGGCCAATTTTTCACCAAAACCGTGGACTAACCCCTTCGGATAAACTTCAATTTTTCAACTTTTTTAATTTCTTGTTTTTTTTCATGGCCTAGAAAAGCGTTTTTTTTCTGATTAGAATGTCGTGAAACATTTTTCTGGCCTAATTTGCCTTAAATTAAACGATGGAAAAAATTGCAAATTTTCACCAAAACCATGGACTAACCCTTTTGGAAAAATCTTTATTTTTAGATTTTTTCAACTTCCTGTTGTTTAGAAAGGCGTTTTTTCTTTCTAGAATATCGTGAGACTATATCGAGAGAATATCGGAGACTACAAAAATCAGGTCGATCTTATATAGACGCAAAAATTAGATTTTGGCCAAAACTTTGAATTTTTTTCATGGTTCATTTTTGGCTTGAAAAAGGCCGAAGAATTGTGGTTGATGATTATGACGACAAGTGAATGATGTTTATTGTTGTTAAATTATAAAAAAAGAAACATTATTCTCAGTTCTCATCATACCTAAAATAAAACTGCTTTTTAGTTCATTTCGTTACATTCATCCGGCCCCCACGACCCACTCCTAGCTACAGCAAGAACATATTTGTCTCCTTAAAAATTGCAACCTCGGCAAAGTTGTATTATTAATTCACATACCAATACAGTGGGACCTCTATTCAAGGGACGCGACCGGGACACTTAAATAGAGGTGTCCCATTGAATGAAGGTTGGGCTGGGGTTTGTTAATAATTAAGCAACAAATAAAATGTTTTTTCTTTCATTCTACCTTGAAATTCTCTTCAGTCATTATTAAGGTAGCTGGATAATATATTAAAAATCATGATTAACTTATCTCTACGATGTCTTCAGTTGAATTCCTACAAGTACAATACATCAATTTAAGTGAGATGATTCATAATTTGAAAGCTTTCGCCATATGACAAGAGAACACTTCTAAAAACTGTATCAACGATTATTGTGGTCAGTCACTTTTTGACCTTTTTGAGTGCTAAGGTGTTCCCTGAATGGAAGTTAAATCCGGGTTTCGGGACCCAGAAAAAGTGTTTCTTTCCCCTGAATAAAAGTATCCCTTCAGTAGAGGTAACAAATACAAAGATTCTGTGAACATTTTTCCGGGACCAAATTTTGAGTCCCCGTGAATGGAGGTGTCCCTTGAATAGAGGTGTCCCAAAGGAGAAGTTCCACTGTATTAAGTATCTGGAAGAGAAAATTGACTGTGTCCTCTGGTATTAAATATTTCTTAAGGCGACCGTTTGTTCAACTCTGGTTCGATTTTCGTAAGCCTTCGCATTTTGGGTGGTCGCTTTCGGGAGGTTCGACTGCTCAGGGAGCTTTAGCAACGACGACGGCGACGGCAACGAGAACACCAAAAAAAGAAATGGGTTTGTTAAGAAAAGCAACAACTTTGCACGTGCAGTTCTTTGCCATCACTGCGCGACTACGACGTGAAAATGCCTGATTTTACCCTTTATGGAGGACGTAAACAAGCGACGACGAATTTTGCTCTCTCTGTCTAAACTTGAATCCGGTCCCCAAAAAATCAACTTCAGGTAAATTCGCCGACATTTGATATTTTCAGCGGATTGGAATAAACGCGAATGCTTTTTCAAAGTGACGATTTCGCTGCCGTCGCCGTCGTCGATGCTAAAGCTCCCTATTAATTACCAAGCTATTTACCACGTTTAGGTCGTCAATAACCTCTCTCATTGACATGGTATCAAAATTTAAAGAAGTCACAACACATCCCGGAAATACAAGCCTGCAAGCACGCACTTGAATAAGGCGCCTTTGCTTGCCTCTGCTGTGAGTGAAATAAGGGTAGCGGTCAGTACGACTATAAAGTTTAAGTAATGAGTAAAAACGGACGAATGTTTTCAAACGAGGAGGAATATATTTGCACGCCTATGTCTTGAGGGGAAGTCGAGTGGCTCAGTGCAGACAAATAGTGATGAGACTGATGAGTTTGTGATTGTTCAAGACAATCTTGTTCCTGTGGCCGGGTCGACAATGAAACGACAGGGGGAGCGTGCTTTCGCATCAGAGCTTGATCGATAATAACCAGGGATTATCTGGGGGGGGGGGGGATCGACCCTGTTCGATTAAGACTGAAGGAAATATGCCCCTCTTCCAGAGATAAAGGGTGATTTTTAAACTTTGCTACAGAGCAAGAGAGGCAAAGCGCATTCCCTGTTGAGCGGCAACTATATTCATTTCGCTCGAATGTTAACGAAAATATGCCACAATGGGTCTATTTTGAGGGCTAATTGCTTCATTAAGCAAAGAGGTCGGTACCGCTCATCTCCCAGTCGAGCGGAGAGGTTTGTAAACGAGCTAAAGCAACTAAATGTACTTCCACCATAAGGAAAGTTCTTCAAAAGCTCTAATTTCAATGGACTCCTATATGCCGCAGTCCTTTTTGCTGGGGCAAGGTTTCATTGTTTTTTGTTTTCCCAACTAATCCTGTGAGGTCTGTGAGGCTATGTTACAGCAGCAGCGAGGCGCCTAAAAGAAAACATCTACATTATATTTTTTTTTGCTGTATTTTTGCCGGGGGCGGTACTTTAGGAATTTCTGGGTGGGGATGTGCCGCTGTGACCCTGAAACCCTTAACCTATACCAGAGCTAGTTCAGCTGAATTTTGCTACCCTATACTAGAGTAAACTCCCCAAATCCCCCCTATCCTAGAGTAGCTGTTTCCCTAGTCTAGATAAAATCTTCAACCAACTGATCAGTTTCCTGAAAAATGATACCCTATTCTAGACCCAAACGCTCTGATTTATATACCCTATCCTAGAGTAAACTGCTTGAAAACCATACCCTTCACAGCGCGCGGCACATACCTATATAGCCCATATATGGCAGCCCCCCGCCCCGGGTATTTTTGACTGCATGCGGCGGACCACATGAATATATAAAACGGAAGTGTAGGGAACTATAAGAGGATAAGACGATCAGGAACCAATCACATGAAGACAAGTTCTTAGGTGAATTTTTCTCCTTGTATGGTTCTTTGTCCGAGGATCAAGACGGGAATATCAAAATAGAATAATAAGGCTCACGTTCACAAAGAAAACTGGAGGACATCTGTGCCTCCCTTTTTGAGCCTACAAATATACGACTACTACAACTGTCAAACCATTTTTGATCTACCTCTTTTGGAATATTGCTTGTAGTTTCAAACCCCATTTCTTTAGATATATAACTTAATCAATTTCGTTGTAAATAAAACTTTTGATTCACTTTTGGAAGTAGGCTTTGAAAACTCTTGGTTACTCCAACTCCCTCCACTAAAATCGACGAGCGCGAGCAAGAACCTATCCGCTACCTCCTTGCTGGTCCCCGCGGTTTTATTTTTATACGCGCGCTTGGCGAGCTTTTAATAGAAAAGAGACGGACTGTCAACAAGCTACATTGCCTGTCCAATGAATTGTTAATACTCATTGTTTTCATAGACTTCTGTATTTCCATTAAAAAGTGAAATAAAAATAACTTGGATTTTTTTTAATGTTCGGGGTTAAACTGTCATGTCATTACTGGCTTGCGCCACCCACTGCTGTTGTGTTGTGAAATGTCATGGAAACTAATTGGCTCTATATACAATGTACGTTATAAACTTTATCTGATGGCATATATTAAACTCTTTAAGAACAACTTAGAAATATCTGACTAGTCATGGGGACACACACTGGTTATTGTTTTTCACAGTTCAACTACTTCACTGAATTTTCTTTTCATGTTGATTGCAGCACAACAGAAACTCCCCTCCTTTGAAAATAACAGTCTGGCAAAATTGCAAGAAGACTAAAAAAGCAAATCAACCATTAAAGATCATACGATAGCTAAACAATAGGAATATCAAAATAGCTTGTGGTGAATAAAGACAACGCTATGAAAAGGACGCACAGAAGAACTTGGTCCTTTATGTCATTCGTATCCATAACTTTTTTGTCTGTTTCTTTCTGCGTTCACATGGTTGGGGGTGTCATGGAGTACCTCTCGCTTGCTAAGGGAGCGATCTACTGTGTCGTTACTACTACATCCTCGTATTTTGGTGGTGGACAATAGAAGAGAGAGCTGTATGAAGGCGGCGGTGCTTCTTCCAATGCCGAATCTTGTTCACTTGTTGCACTTACATGGAATCCCCGAAGTAAAGTGTCACTTGTAGGAGACGATATAATGCTTACAGTGCTGGAGGGATTTGGTAGAGTCAAAAAAATGGGATGTTCGTTCACTTGTTCAGATCGTTGTTCTGTCCTCTGTGAAGCAGGTGTCGAGTTTGCTATTATTCCTGAATCTGTGTTGATAGGAATTTCGACTGCTGTGTTTATTTCGCCGTGTGGAGTGTATGTTCCCGAGCCCACGCGAGTTTGCTTGACTTTCAAACAACGAAAGATTCGTCTGCGAAAAATGCACGCCATTATCACCAACAGGGAGAACAGGAAACCGATCGGTACAGGCCAAATGGAGTTGAACAACGAACCAAGCATAAAGCTGATAAAGTCGCTCTTTTACGCTCGCACTACCGTAAGGAGGATCAATGTTCTTCTGTGAACTAATCCACGAGGTTTGCAAAAAAATACAGCAGATAATACGGAAGTCTTGAAACTGCAGACAAATAACAACTGACGTAGCGAGGTCGAAGTCTTAGTTTTAAGTAAAAAGTAACTTTTTAATATTGATTTCACCTATATTTTTGCGGCACACATGTCACAATGGGGCTATTTTGAGGTCTAATTGCTTCATTAAGCAAAGAGGTCTGGGCGTCATGATTAAGCACTTTTGTTGATTTGAATGCATCACAATTCCACGAATATTACTTATCCGAACAGCTGTGTGAACCCGCTAAAGGAATAACGACAGTTCAACTCACGAGGTTATCGAAAAAAAACGTGTAACAACATACCCCATCCAATAATGCGGAAATGAAACAGTTTAGGCCACCAGTAAAGAGAAAATTTTACTTTAACTTAGAACCATCAAATAAAATTCTGCCTTGTTTTGATTATCCATTCCACGTGGTTCAATCTAAATGCAAATGTCACTTCAACCAAAATCAAGTATAATATCAAGAATATCACGAAAACGAAAACAAGTTGCCCAACTGTGATATCAATTCACGTCACCACTGAATATATTTTCATTTTTGCAACCTTAAATTAGAATAAAGATCCTAAGTAGACAGGAAGAGGGTTTTTCAAAACACCCTTAATTCGAGTGAGCAGATGAACAACAAGCAAGGGATTTTTGGAAACCGTATTTATATCTGTGGTAATGTAATATTGTTGTTTTTGAGTTTGTTCAAACACCTCAACGGCGACGGATCACGAGAGACCCGGCTGAAGGTTACCAACTCTGAAAGATCTCGTGTCGCTCATAAAAGCTATTTAGTCCGAAAGGCGTTGATAAAACGGAAGAGCAAAGTACACTTCGTTATACTTGAAAATCGCACTAATTTGATTTACAATATGCGCACAAGACAGACCGATGAAAAGATTTAACCCTTCCCCGCTAAAAGTGATCAGCGTCAAATTTCTCCTTGTAATATCAGTGCTTTATAAAACAGAGTGGTAATGAGAATTAAGGACATGATCACACAAAATGAATCTAAATGATACCTCAACAAATTCCCCCCACTTCTTCTATCGAAAACGTATAGGGATAACAAATGAGAATTTGAATTTTGATGTTGCGGTTTAAATGGTTAAGGGGCTATGTCACAAGGATACTGCTGTTTTAGGTCAATTCTGTGCTTTACTTAGTACCTTTACCTCACACAAAATGCCGAAAAGTTGGCCCAATTTCCATGTCCATCCTTGCCATCCGTTGCGACAGACGGCAGGAAACAGTTGAATGCCTTAATATAGTCTTAAATAACGAAACTGGAGCACTATTTTTGGAATTCGATTGATGCGAAGATATATATATATATATATTATAGGCCCTTTAAAGAAAGGAAACCATTCATATGCTCTGCCGTATGATAGACAGCTGTCACTATAAGCAGTCAATAATCAAACGCACAGAGCGAACCTTTCGACTCTTGTTTTGCAACCATAAGGCAGCCATGTTGGTTGACAAAACAATTTTCTATATCCATCTTTTTTTTCGCGTTGATTTGCATGAAAAAAAGGATTTGTTCACAATTTACAAAAAGGTTCCGGAAAATCCAGTTGGAAAGTAAATGGAACACGACTTTTTGGGTCATTCTAGCGGAAAATTTCCCGAAGCAACGGAACACCTGAAAAAGTAGTCCTGTTTTTCCGGACGGACTGTTGCACACGAAAATTCGAGTTCCATTTCTTCAAGGCCATCTTTGATACCCGTTTCAGGCCTTCACTGCCCGTTTTTGGTAAATGGAACTGAATTGTACGATGATAAAGGCGATTCCGGGATGAAATTTACCAGTCCCGAATTTTGCTTACCATTGACCCAAACCGTAAACCGACCAGTTTGCCCGGGTAAATGATAAACAACCAGGGTTTTGGCGCTGGGGAACGCTTTTGTTTTTATCGACCAATATGGCCGCCGTGACGTTAGCAGTCCCTATTAGAGAGTTTTAGATCCGAGTTTACCGCGAACCTCTAACCGCTGGAGGTCACGTGACAAGTCTTTCGCGTCACGTTTGAGGTTTACGACGGCGTTTTCAACGTGGGGAGGAAGGTTTTCACGTATGTCATTTACCTGAAAGCTTTTAGCGTATAATTCTTGTTTTATCCCACGTAATGATACAAAAATCTTGTGGAGCAAGTCTTTATCCATTAATAGAGGCACAAATTCGGGCAAAATGCTGAATGTGATAAATCCTATTTGATCTTGAAAACAAGTGCCATTCATGGCTGCTGATTCAAAATGGCGGCCGTAATCTAATCCACCGCCAGTCTAAATCGAATTATGTTTGAACGTCGAACCGCAAACGGGTAACCGGAAACCGTGGTTAGAGGTTCGCGGTAAACTCGAATCCAAAACTCTCTAATATCAAAATGCCAACATCAATTTTCTCCCAATGATATCAATCCATCATCAAGAGAAGAGTAAAAAGAATTGACAAAATGACCACCAAAGAGAAATCAATAAATTCTTTCAAATAATTTGTAAGGAAAATGTACGGAGAATTTGTAGGTGGATCTTGGGGATAAAAGGGCCTGTGGCTCTTCTCTTATGATCACAGTGATGAGACTTAAGGTTGTAAAAATATCAAGGGAATTCATACCACTCACTATTAGAAGACTAGGCAGGTTAAAAATTCTTAAATCGTTATTTATTGGAAAATTCTTTCTGTACAATTCTTTTAAATTAATTAATTGAATTTCAAATTGAATTTCTGTTCTTCACAAATGAAGAAATTGTATTTACAGAATTCGGCGTTTGATTGAAATGAATTCGTAAAAATGGTCCTCAATTTTCTGAAGCATTAAAATTGTGCTAAATTGTCCATTATGAATGTAAAAACACTCCTATCGTAAACTTACCAGAATTTTACCAAATGGAGTGGGAACTGGGCTTAGCATAACAACCGTTTTCAATCCAGCGCCTAGCCTGTGTACTGCGCGCCCTCCGCGGCGGCCGTGCACAGGCCATCCAGCGCCCTGTCCGTAATCAATTTTGACGAGAAGCTAAAAAAAATTAGTGCAAAATGTCAACTGCTCGTCTAGTTGGAGCACCTTTCTTGAGCCTATTCCTAGTTAATCACTTTCACTAGAGTATTAGGGGCACTTCAGCAACGACGAAGGCGACGGCATTGAAAACTTCACTACAGTTGAAATTCCGTTAAGCGGTCACCCTCAAAGTCGAAATAATTGTAGAAAAGAACGGCAAATGGAACATGTATTAAGCGGCCAGCTTTTGGCCGTCCCAATGAGAGTTCTCCCATTGTTGTCATCTCTATTAAGCGGCCATCAAGAGCTCGATACACTTAATCTAGCATTATTTTAAGAATACGATGAAGTAAAATACAGTCTGAGATGGGTGACGACCGATTGTGGACTAGTAATGCTGCTCCCGTCGTGTTATTGTTTCAAAATGAAGTGATATTTCTGCTAAGATGATTCTAATTTATGACGAACCGCTATTTAGCGGCTAACCCCCACTGAACAGCCACTAGCCGGTACCTTGAGGATGGCCTCTAAATGAAAGTTTCACTGTATTAAAAAGACTAAGCGTTTTTTTCCGGTGATTATTCCAACTCGCTTTATATTTTATTGAATTCTTGGGTATCGAGCCCAAGTTTAGAAGGAGAATAAAACAAAGGGTCGTCGTCGTGTAATCACGTCCTTCATTAAACGTCACTTAAGGAAATTTTACGTCCAATTGTGCAGTTACGGAGAAGAAATGTACAAAAAGTGTGATGCACGTGCAGAGCTGCTGTTTTGCTTATTAAACCTACGACTTTTTTTGATGTCCTAGTTGCCGTTGCCGTTGCCGTCGCCGACGTCGTTGCTAAAGCTCCCCATTCGCTCTAAAAGACGGACATCTTCTTATGATAGACACCTAGAGTTGGTCCCCGCCTTACTCATCTAATCGTTGACTCTCTGGATGTATGGCGGATACCACTAAAGATGGAGACTTGCTATTGGTCCTTGCCGATGTTAAGTCACAATGTTTGACTTTCTATAAGACAGAGCCCTCTTTCAGTCCCAGTAATGTCCGTGATAGGGAGACTTGACGATACAGTCATTCCTATTGTCAGCGGAGACGTGTTTGTGGTTCCAGCCACAAACGCAAGGCAACGCTATATATTTAAACTCCCTTAAGTTGAAGGTACTTCTTTTAAGAGAATAATTGTTTATGGTCTAAAGAGTGCTCCATCAAGGCGGCGCAATTGAATCCTTACATAACAATATATTGCTTTACGAATGTTAAAACTTGTTTTTGTTTAAGACAAATGTATTGAAAAGCCTGTTCAGCGTCGCGCGCTACTCAACCATGAAGATTATTTTCTAGTTTCTGACCCCCTTTCCCCAAACTATTTCTTTTTCTTTGTACATCGATTCACGTGCACGTGGCAATAACTCAGTATGGATCTTGAAACGACTGGCGTGGTGTGACAAGGCCCGAAACCCGAGGCAGTAAACGACGAAGCTGAAATGGCTTTATGAAAAAATGCAACAATATTACAATCAAACGCGTTATTAGCCTTTTATCAGCCTCTCTCCCACAGTGACGCAATTCTTAGAACTTTCGCGCACTGCCATAACTCGTGCCCAGTGCTTTCTCTGCATTCCAATTAACAGCGGAAGACACCTGTGGACCAGGCCACTGTAAAAACTTAAGAAATCGTGGACTATTGACGATCCTAATGAAATTACTTTTTACAGCAAGAGGGGTGGATTCATATTAAACAACGGTAATTCAAAGTGCACACAAGATAGTTTTGTACTAAGAGATACTGGGTCAATGTTGGCTGGCAATACAAAAAAGATAGAATTGCGTAACTGCGTGACCAGACTGGAACAAAAGAGAATTCAGAGCTCCTCTCTTGCCTGGAAGTACTAGGAAAGAGACTGTCACTAGACACGTTTATCTTCTTAAAGTTTTGTTCCACAAGAAACGTTAAAAAGTTTAGTATCTATATAAACTACATATGCTATGTGCTCGTGTAAATCTATAATATATTTCTAAAGACTATGACTATTATGCTCTATAATGTCTTTTTTTTTCTCATATACGAATCTTTCTTGATATTGCGAAACAATTGGCAATATACTAAAATATATACTAGGCAATATACCAAGATTCCTTTGGGAAAGATATTCCAAAACCACAGGAAAGTACAGCCGAAGTAATTTTACTGGACGAAGGATCTCACTCACAATCTTGATAACATTTTACACGATTATATGATCGCTAGAGTCAGTAGGTAAACACAAATTCCAAGTAATAATATTTAACCTTACAACTCTTTGAACTCAAACATTCAACAAGCAAAATACAATACAAACCTCGCACCCAGATTACACACAAGAACACAAAACACCAACGAACCACATTTACAGGTGTTATAACAAATACTTTAAACTTTAGTTATTCGGTTACTGTAACAAAACAAAACAAGATACCGATACTCACTGATGATACATACTACAACATGACGTACTCTTCCATAGGCAGAGCTCTATGAATGTGCGTTACAACTAGCAATGAATGACCAAACATACAGTGACTATTTTTTAACGTACGTGTGTGTTTTTTAAGTTAAGAACCATCTTGAGATATTCCTGTTCTATTCAAGAAAACAGAAACTAACAACATCTCCCCAAAAACCTTGGCTCGTCACGTGACGGAATTTCCAAAGATATTCCCGATAACTGCGTGACCTAGTTGTGTGACGAGCCAAAAAAGCGATTGCGTCGAAGGCTACAACACTCTTCCTTCCATTCAAATGGTTCCAGTCTATATATAACTCGATGGAAACCAAAAGGATTACCATTTTGCTACCTAAAAGGTTAATTATATAAACAATTCCCCCTAAGTATTCTACCCGACCCATTAAGTTACTTACTGACCACTGTTAGTTTTCTCAGTTAAACATCTATAAAACTTAAAACGACCAAGCGCCTGTACGATAGGCGTTCAAAAGGGAGGGAAGAACGAAATTGGTGCAGGTGGGAACAGAGAACAACCCTTCATTCTCTCTTCCCAGTGTTCGCCACTTGCCCGGGGCAAGAAGACCCGACATGTTGCCATTTTGGCAAGAGGTCTGTACCAAGTTAAAAAAAACTATTTTACGAGCTATTTAAACACTTGAACTTTGGGCTTAAGCATCAAAATCAATAACATCTGCGACAAATCATAAGCTTACACTCGTCAAAAGAAAAAGTAAAGAATAAGGACGACTACCCGCCATTTTTTTTTTCACTAGCAAGTGATGATAGGTAATTTGTACCTAGCTCTCTAAACACTATAAACGACCGAACATGACAGTCTGACAATTAGAGGTGTGCCCATCAAGTTTTCTTGCGCCAGATTGCCCATTTTCCTTTCCCCTTCGAACGCCTGTCAAGGAGCCTAAGCGACCAACCAACTGCCCTACTCAGTGTTTACATGTGAATGAGATGAACTATGTGACCTACTTACGTTACCTACCTACTGGCACTAATCCTTACACTTGCGTATAAAATGGAAAAACAAATCCTGCATGCGAGGACCACCCGTCTGCGGTGTAGTTTGACACGTGACGTTACCAAGAGAATCCGAAAACACCAGCCGGAAGTGATATGTACTTTGGGAATAGTATGCCACCGGAAGCTGCCATCTGTGACATTTCTTCCACGTGTCCTAGAGCAAGGAAATAAAGTACACTGAATTTAATTTCTTCACTGACACAATGTTTTAGACCGTCTTGGGGGTTCTTCGACCAGCAAGAAGCCTTGCGTGAAGCCACCAGCATTTACAATAAATTCAAACCTCTCTTAGCAGATAATTTCGTAAGTGGACAGTGGCTATCAAGCGTCAACTACACAAAACCCCGATTGACCTGTTCCCTGACGAGAATCATTCCCAGCCGCAGTTTCGGACACTTTTTCTCGTTGCGGCTGCCCAGTGGTGCACGTGCAACAAGGGGTACGACAAGAGCAACAACTGCACAACACAAGATCCAGAATGTTCAGTTCCATTTACAATATGATGACTGACACCTTCTTTTGACTACTATCCTGCTCCCTCCCACTTGCATGATACCTCTCGCGATTCATCGAAGTATTTTTGCAACCGCTTCCACTATTTCGAAGGCCATGGCTTTTCTCCTTGATAACCTTGTACGAAAATCCTCCGTACAACAAAGGGAATGGTTGCAGGAAATTCGCAGTAAATTTTAAGTTGCTGTATGCAAACGAGCCCAGGGTATACTTTTTCTTTTTATGGCAATAAAGATTGTGCAAAAGGTATTATCATCATCGTTATCATTAGCAATACCTTCGTCAGGGTTGTATCAAACTTTGGCCTGTTACTCTGCTCTGGGCAACGGTAAGTGTACCTTTTGTCACATAGCAAAACCAACGAACTTGACGTAGAGCTAGCAGTGAAAGAAAAATATATATGTACACTTAACGATGGCAAACACACAAGAACGTAATCACCAAGGATAGTCCGCATACAACCTAAAACTAATATGTAATATTTTGTTTGTTGCCTCAAGAAATTGCAGCTTGGAATAGAACAAAAAAGCGGTATACACGTGCAAAGTTGTTGTTTTGCTAAGTCTATTGCTTTTTTGACGTTCTTGTTGCCGTCGCCACTGTCGTCGTTTAAGCTCCCTATTGCAGCATGTAGTGCAAGACCAAAAGGTAACTATGACGAGAAGAGGAACTAAAAGACACTTTTCTATAAATCCAATCTTTCTGATCCAAACAGACGGCAAACAACCCTAAGCGAAACATGATTACAGATAGCTAAGTCGGTAAATTCAAGGAAAGCGATCTTACTTTATTTCCAGCGTGATTGGTTTAAACGGCAGGTCAGGGTCAAAAGGGATATAGTGTGATGAGTTTTGAGAGCTGAAAACAGAAACAAAAAAATCAATGACACTGAAAAACAGGAGGAGGAGGAGTTAACGAAACTACCATGCTCGTAATATTAGTTGAAATATTTGACACGCCCTCCCTAATGTTCATTCTCGTATTACACGCTTGCAGATAAACGCAAATCTCAACAATAAAGAAGAACAGCTAAATTTGCACACAGTCACCTGTGCCAAAAACAAACAGCACCTGACTGAACGGCTCACACAACTGGCTGTGAAAACAATAGGGTAACCACATAAACAATAATCCTAACCCTCAACACAAAAGGCAATATTGTTTTCGACGACCACTGAAATTAGAGGTTTTTGTAAGGTACTGGACTACTCAAACAAGGTCCGGGAAAACAGTACGCGCGTGATCTGGAAACTAGACTGCGCTCCTCTCCCCAGCCCCCGCACGTTTTTCGCATTCGTTTCCAACATCTCTACAAATCCTGCACATCACTATCTTGGAGCCTGGAACAAGCTATATACACAGGGAAAAGATGAGTTGGTTGAGAAGGTATGACATGAAAAAACTTCAGTTTCAGACTAGTGTTTCATCAAAATTTGACGAGTATTGTCGCTTCTGCTTTTCAAAAACAACATGACTGCTGTCATTTCCATTGCTAGTAAAAATGCGTTCACATCAAATGTTTCAAAAAAAGGAGTTAGTGCGAGGCACGTGTAGTTGTCCTCCAGGATTCGGAGTTCTGGATCACTT